>FIZR01020826.1:0-143055 GCA_900060175.1 Ferrisia virgata | reverse complement strand
AGAGAGAGAGAGAGAGAGAGAGAGAGAGAGAGAGAGAGAGAGAGAGAGAGAGTGAGTGAGAGAAAAGAAAAGAAAAAAAAACATGCAGCCGCAAGGAACTCGACGCTGTTCGCAGTCTTAGGGCAAACTCTGTTCGTTGTCAATCAGGCTGATTATCTAGATTGAAAACACTCAGGCTGTCACGTATTTGTAAAAACCAACCGATAGAGCGCCGTATCGTCATCCTCGTCGTCGACGAGCGAGATGTTCGATTAAAATCGAATCGCAATGTCGCCGTGGTTTTTATATTTCATTTCTCAATAAATATCTTCTCGGGCGTAATTTGTTCGCATTAAGAAAACCCAATGAGAAAATAAATTTTAAATAACATTCGCAGCATCGGTATATAAATGTTTTTTTTTCATCCCCTTTTTATCTATCCTCTTGTCCTATTTTTTTAGCTCCTCGTATATATATAGATATAGGTAAGCTATACTCACGTTGTGTATTTATAATACTGATACATGGTGAAAACTTATCGAATAAATATCTTCTAAGGCAATCGATACGAAAATAAAAAAAATTAACTATCTATATAAGGTTATTTAATATACGATACAAACAAACCAAACGCGTCAAACAGCCAAATTGAATAAGACTAAAACTTTTTAGCTTGATTTTTTGCGAGTAAGTTATATGGTCAACCAAAACTAGGCAATTACGATATATCGACTTATAGCTGAAGGGAGGAGGGGACAAAGAAATCCATTTCTTGATGGAAGAAAACTATTAAGACCATTTTTTGCGACGCGCGACGTCAGATATTTATTAGAATTAATTTTCCCTCGAAGACTAAAATCATTTACGAGGCACAATTGGCGACTTATCAAATATAAATCAGTGAACATCACCTTGGATCAAAATTCAGTTATGTCTAAATTTGGTGGAGGGGATGTTGAAGAACAAAAATTGTAAAAATTGTTCCTGTTTGAGTCAATCAATAGAGAATCTAAATTTATATAGCATATTCAAAAATGAGCTACCTAGGTCATTAAAAGAAGAGATATGGGAGATTTTCTCCTTTTTGATCTTGAAAACAATTTTTCCCTCCCCTTTTTTTCCTTCAAATTAAGCTAGGAAGTTGAAATTTGGTATGTAGATTTGGTCAAGTCTATAGATGTGCTTTTTGGGAGATTCGACTTTTCAGCTTCATTGCACCCTCTCACAACCTCAAAAAAGTCATTTTTCTGCCAGCTTTTCTCATGTTTTTTCCTCCGTTTATGACGTTGAAAATAGGCTGCACCAGCCATATCCCCTTCCAAATTGAGGTAACAGGTTGAAATTTGGTGTGTAGATTAAGTAAGAGTCTAACAAGTCCCTTTCGTGCGTTTCAAGTTTTTAGCCCCGTCCCTCCCCTCGCACCATCGTACAACTCCAAAAAAGTAGTTTTTTGGTCAGTTTTTCTTATTTTCAGTCAGATTTTCGATACCAGGAGGAATGTCAACAAAATCTGTTTTGGGGTCCGACAAAATGATTGAGCCCATTTTTGGCCATGTTAGAAGTTCATTCCGTTCATTTCCATTTATAATTACCCCCTCCCCTCTCCCCCGAAAGTAAAAGCCATTTGTTCAGATCAATACTGATCCAAATTGATCAAATTTGGGCAATAGGCTTAAATTGGCGACAGATTTGATACTTTTCAGAGGGCATGATCTTGAGGTCAAAATTCACTTATGCCCCAGTTTGTGGAAGGAGGTATTGAGTGGTGAAAAGAGCAAAAATTGATCCCTTTTGAACCAATAGATAAAAAATTAAAAGTTGTATAACATTCTCAAAAATCAACGTTTTACATCAATTAAGAGCGAAAATATGGAAGTTTTTCCCCTTTTTGACCTTGAAAATAGACTGTTCCACCTATATCTCCCCTCCAAATTGAGGTAAGGGGTTAGAGTGCGGCATGTAGATTCAATAGAAGTTCAAGAAATACTTCTTAGATGTCTCGACTTTTTAGCATCTTCGACCCTTTCGCTACCTCAAAAATGTAGGTTTTTGGTCAGTTTTTTTCATTTTTAGCCCAACTTTCTATGTCAGATTGTCAATGAAAACTAGGCTATTACGGCCCATCGACCTACCGTGGATTAGGGGGGAAGGAATACCAACAAAATCCGATTCGGGTACTAGAAGATCGTTACAACCATTTTTAACAACGTCATATTTTTTTTCTATTTTTCCCCTCGAAACTAAAAGTTGTTTGTCTAGCTCGATACCGACCAAAATTGATCAAATTTGAGAAATAGGCTTCTATTGACGGCGAATTTGAGAATTTTGAGTGAAATTCAGTCATGTCCAAATTTTGGGAAGAAAGAACTTTGTTTTTTTTTTTAATGCCAGTCGGCAGAGAATCAAAAGTTGTACATTGAATCCAAAAATGAAAAATGAACTCATTTGGTTAATTGAGAGGGGGGTAGTAAAGGTTTTTATCTTTTTGACCTTGAAAACTGGCTTATCCTCCACTGTCTCTCCTCTAAATTAAGCTAGGAAGTTGAGATTTAATATGTATACTTAGTAGGTGCCATAAACCATTTCACAATCTCGAAAAAGTTGTTTTTTTTGTTGGTTTTTTCATTTTTTGAGTTAGATCCTTGTCAACCTGCCACTCCCTCCCCTCAAATTAGGCGTAGAAGATAAAATTTGGTATGTAAGGTAATTTTAAGATGCGAGTCCAAGCTGGGCGTGAATTTTTTGAGAATATTTTTAAATATTAGGTGAGACGTTTATTTTGTTGGATTTCCAAAAGTAATTTCTTGCCTCCTCCCTCCCTTCGCCTCTAATAAGCATCGCTAAGTCATGCTTCTTTTAAAAAAAATTTTCAGCCCCGAAAAGTGAATTCCAATTGAACTTTTTCAATGGTTTCGAGTTGCAGGGCAGCCAACTTAAAATCCCCTCCCTTGAAACTAGGGTCATCAAATTTTGTATGTTGGAGTTTCAACTCAAAATCAACCACCTACGTGAGTTCGGTAAAAATCCGAGGTATGTTTTTTTTTCGATCCACCTTAATGTAGGTACGTACATCTTATCAATTAGAGAATGAGCGGTTTTTCTTATTTTCTGAATTTGTTCCTCGCATATCTTCTCTCCAAATAGAGTTGATAAACTGAAGAGCTTTGATATATCATTCGGAAGTTTCGATTTTTCTGCCAAGGGTATTTAGACCATTTCTAGGCGTGTCATTTATCCTAATCTGACCGACACAATCAAAATTGCTGAAATTCGACTGGTAAGCTACGCTTGCAATCACAAAGTATCAAATATGTACATGAGTGGTGATGACCTTGAGTCAAAATTCAGTCATGTTAAAATTTAGGGGCGATAGGAGAGGGGTTTTCTAAACCAATCAATACAAAATACAAAGTTGTATAACATATTGAAAAATCAGCCTCCTTTCCCTTTTCCGAAATGTAAAAGAGACTCTCTCTTGCATATTTCCACCTTTAAATG
Organism: Ferrisia virgata; assembly: GCA_900060175.1. Lineage (NCBI taxonomy): Eukaryota > Metazoa > Arthropoda > Insecta > Hemiptera > Pseudococcidae > Ferrisia > Ferrisia virgata. The sequence goes on along the minus strand of FIZR01020826.1, from coordinate 139,578 downwards.
GAGTTAAGAGGTTGAAATGTTATCCCAGATGTACCATTTGGGGGTTTCGACTTTTCAACCCTACTGCACCTTCTTCACAATCTTGAAAAAGTAATTTTTGAACGGTTGTTGTTATTTTTTACGTAAGTTCTTCTCAAAGTTTGGCACATAGATTTAGTGGGAGTTTTAGATGTGCCTTTTGAGGGAGTTTCAGATATTCCTTCCGTTATATACCTCCATTATGCTACTTGTGATTAAGAAAAAAGCATCGCAGAGCCGCTCCTTTTCTTTATTCCATGAATCAAATATTTATGTATCGACAATGTTTTATGAAAATCAGACTCAACAAGTATTACATTGCGATGTGCCCTCCCCCCCCCCCAAAACCATACTCGACTGTCGTTATTGTTTTTCAATAACCGTATCATTTTAATAAGCTCTATGTACAAAGTACATAATACGACCATTATAAAAAAAAAAAATTGTATTAGTAATTTAAAGCTTGACGTTTAATTTCCTTTAAAATATTCAAGCATTTAGAGCATCGTACGTTAATAACCCTTTAGCAAACAAACTGTTGGTACGTAATTCGACGATTGTTTTTATACGATAAAACATTCACACGACCGTAAACGATTTCGATTTTCTATACTACAAATAGCCATTAAATAAACATCTCTTTGCCTCTCGTATGTACGTACTTTACAATACATATTCGTACATATAGGTACATACGTATATATATATACATAAATATAGGTAGATAGGTTAAGTACCATAATATATACCTAGCTATACCAATAAGAAATACACGATCGAACGTAGAGGAGAAAATTTACGCGATATTTAACTGCTGTGTATACGGTCAAGAGCATTCGAGCCTGGTGACAGAAACAAATGGAAAGCAACTACCGGTATTAAAGGACATCAGAAAGTAATAACCACACTTCGAACGAAAAACGAGTTCAAAATAATAGCAATTCGTTCCTCTCCTTTCTTTGATATTCCTTCTCCAACACATGTAGTACCTACCTAGACCTACACCGAATTCATCGTGCTGTTTCTACGCACGTTCCAAACAGGTAATGGAAAAACCTACAAACTAATTTGATTCAGAACGTAGATAAAGTCCTTTTGAGTTATGGCCTAATGTGAAACGAAAGAAATTGCCGAGTGATAAATGTATCTCGAGTTGTAAAGGTTTTATTTTAAAAACATTTTCCGTAATTTCACATAATTCACTTTTATTCAATTTTCTTTTCATTTATGTAGAGAAGAATTTCGATACAAACGCGTGTCGACTGATCGACGTTTACTACATGTACATACGTATCCATCTATTTTGGTGTGCATGTACATGTACCTACGATAGGTACATATTATTATTTTATGATACCAACTTTTCTCTATAGCTTTTTTCGCCCCCCTCCCTCCCTCAACCATATCCATTTTTGACATGCCGCGTAAAATATCGCCTCGAATATTTCATCGTATGAAATTAACTATACGACGTATCGATACATCGTACATATATATACACCCAGTACCTACCCACCTAACTTACCTACCTACCGGCATGTATACTTGCCGAACTGAAATGATACCGATTAACTCGATACCCCATAAAATAAATTTCGCTGCGAGTAACGTTTCGAGCTCACACAGCGTGGAATTTTCATTAATAGAGGCACATAATTTGGTTTGCCTTGCTGTTAAATAATCATACCTTGGTGTTTCATTCATTTTTCAAAATTTTCAGTTCCACTCCATGCATTACCCCCCTCCCCCCACCAACCAACCCGCACCTAAAAACATATAGTTATAACCGAACTAAAAACAAAAAAAAATGTTGGATCTTTAACGAGAGTAGGACGAACTAAAAAATATCATTTTAAAATTTTTTCCCTTTTGCCAAACGTAAACGAAAATTTCGAGTTTTTTTCTTACAAGGAAAGTACCACAAGTGTTACACCTCAAATGAAAAAAAAACATTACAGTTGTGTAGAGCATTCAAAATTATCCCCACAACCAAAATTTCAACCTTCAAGATCCATTTGTGGGGGAGTTATGGGGGTGGAATACCAAAATATTGACAAATAACAAAGAAAAATTAATGAAAACTGAAATAACTCGAGTTCATACCGCGTTTAGGTGGTAATTTTTCACCATGTACTAGCCTCGATGTGGGCTACTCAAGAGGGAGGGGGGTAGTAGTCGCCCGGATCCGCGAGTAACACCTCGGGTGTGTATTTTTAGCCACCTAAAATTCAACTAAGAAAATGAAAAAAAGTGATGGTCAAAAATACACCTCTGAGGTGTTACACGCAGATCCGGGCGACTACCCCACCCCTGAGTAGCCCATATCGAGGGTAGTATTTGGTGAAAAAATTAGCCCCTAAGCGCGGTACGAACTCGAGTTATTTCACTTTTTCATTAATTTCCCACTGTTATTTGTCAATATTTTGGTATTCCACTCCCTCCCCCCAACTCCCTCCAAATGAATGTTAGAGGCTAAAATTTTGGTTGTGGGGATAATTTTTAATGCTCTACGCAGCTGTAAAAAAAAAAAAACACTTCTTTCATTTGGTGTGTAACACTCGGGGTACTTTCCTTGTAAGTGTAGCAGTTGTTCAACAAAAAAATTAGTTTGAATCCCAAAAAGAGGTATCTAAAACTGTTATCAAAATTACCGAATAGATTTAAACGCCAAATTTCAATCCTCTCTCGCTTAATTTGAAAGGGAGTTATGCGAGAAATCTAATTTTTTCAAGGCCTAAAGAAGAAACCTTCCCCCCCTTCTGATTATTGGGCATGCTATTTACCATTTGATTCTGTATCAACTGGTTAAAAAATAAACAATTTTTATCAGTTTTCTTTGCTTTTCATATGAGTGAATTTGATCGATATCAAGTCGGATACAGCTCACTCGCCTTTGGGGCTAAAAAATAAAAATTCAACCCGCTAGATCAATTTGGTATAGAGATAGAATCAAACAATTATTTGGAGGGAAGCTATATCCAGAACAAAATCAAAAAATAAGAAAAATCGACTAAAAAACTACATTTGTGATGCTGAGACGGGGTGCAATGTGGCTGAAAAGTCGAAATTCCCGAATGGCACGTCTACAAAATATATCAAATCTACACATCAAATTTCAACTTTCTAGCTCTCAATCTGGATGGGCTGAATAAAAAAGTATATTTTTGTGGGTGTGAGGAGAAGGGGGGAGGGAGGGAAATCAGGCTGAAAAGTCGAAACCTTCAAAAGCCACATCTAAGACCTATACTAAATCTACGTACCAAATTTCAACTTCCTAGGTCAATTTGGAGGGACGATAGAGGGAGGGGGGAGAAGAAGTGAAGAGGGCTAGCTCTTTTTCCAGGTCGAAAAAACCCTCATATCTCCCCTCCTAATGGACTTAGGAGGTTGATTTTTGGATATCTACTTTGGATCTCTATCGATTGGCTCAAAAAGGTATAATTTTTGCGATTTTAGCCCCTCAGCGCCCCTTCCCCTAAATTTAGGCACAGCTGAATTTTGATCCGAGGTCAAGCCCATTCTAAAATATTAAATCTGCCGTCAATCTAACAAGGGAACCACTTGAACCCGTCAGCTCTGATTTGAACGAAACTTGGAAACATGAAAAGTGCATATCAGAAAACTCCACACCCCAAGTTTCAGCTACCGAAATTAATTTAGGCGCTGTTGAGGGGTTTTCAAATTTTAAAAACAACGTTATGCGTAAAAAAATAAGAAAAAAATAACTTTTTTAAAAACCATTAGTCAGGTTTTCATAGACAATATGATATGAAAAATCTGGATAAAAATAAAAATATAATAAATATCCATAAGCACTTCCAAAAATGGTGTTAAGAGTTTTGTAGGACAGTAGGACCCTTCTTCCTGAGGTTGGCCCTAGATCAATATACTGTAATTAAGATAGGTTCAAATATGCATGTACAAGAACCTGAGATATGCATGTACAAGAACCTGAGAAACTGAAAACATTGAAATGTGTAATTTAAAAAATTAATCATATGAGAGAAGTTAGAAAGTAGTTGTAAGCATAAAATATTCGAAAAACGGCGTGCTAAAGCAATTAAATAGAAAAAGAGGAAGTGATTTTGAAAAATCTACAGCCCAGAGCCAGTGTTACAATTTGCATCAATTGACCTAAAGCATTGAAATTGCAGGTTGCTGGATTGGTACAAATACACCTATGCTTACTAGGCACATTTAGAGTCCATCCTGCACCTTATTTAATGCCCACTGTACAGCATTTAAAACTTGGAATTTTCAGGTAACAAAGCCAAACGATACCCTACCTTTTAAAAAATAATTTATGGAATTTCATAAAAAAAAAGAAACATAAATTTAATAAATTCCCTTAGATACATTTTAGATAATTAAAACCTATTTTATTCATTTAATTTATTTTTTATTTCGAACTTTTGTTAATAGAGTTTCAAGTTAAACATATCAGCGAAGTAGGTAAGCAAAATTTGTTATAAAAACTTCGGAGTCAGCAAACATAGGTAGCTATTGTGTACTTTGGGTTACTTTTAATGGAATATATGTTATAACAAAAGCGACCGAATCACACGACAGTATGAGACCAAGTATGCAGAAAAAAATTTATGAGGTGCTTTTTACGGTGAAAAAGAAATGTTTCAAGTTGACAAATATTTTTTTCAAACGAAAAATTAAAAAAACTAAATATTTACTTATGTTTTTACTCTTTGAAAAATTTACCTCTCATGCTAAACCTTCAAATAAGTTTTTTCTCATAAAAATTATTTTCTTTTTTTTTCAACTAGCATAATATAAGCATACAAGAAAAAGTGATATACGATAATTTAATCGAAATGTGTGATCGCTTTGTCACAAGATATTCGTCAAATACATAATAGTTTATATTAGTTTCAAATTGAATGGAACTTCCGTGTTTTTTCAACGGTTGAATATTTTCGGTGCTGTATTTTACGTTATAAATGATTTAAAAAAAAAAGAAAGAAAAATGTGATCAATTCCATTATTAAAAAAGTGATAGAATACAGCATCTGAAAAAATAAATCTTTAACGACCTAAACATAAAATAAATCTTTGAAAATGTTTAATTCCATATAAATATTGGACCTCCTTAGTTGCCGTTTTATATCCCTCTTCCTTCGATTTTTTCTAATTATCCACCCTTGCTTTGTAATTTTTCGAAACATAAATACGTAATAAATCAAATTTTACATAAAATAGATACATTTAAGGGTTAAAAAAAATACAGAAATTGGAAAGGATAGCGAATAAAAAAAAAAAGTATTTGTAAGAACGTAATAAAATATCCTCAAGTGGAAAAAAAATTAGGCCTAGCTCGAAAAACAGCTTATTAGAGAAACTTTTCATTTACAAAGTTTTTACCATCGTACAAAAACCATAAAATTTCGTTGAAAATGAAAAATAAATAAAATTACGATCACCCGAATGTCTAGACAATAACTACTCGTATGAGAAACCTTGTACATGCAGACAGATCGTAGAACCAGTATATAACTAATCGAAAAAAGAAACCAAAAAGGGATTTTGAAACGCGTCCAAATATTATTTACTTTTGCAACCGCGTAATGATGAAAATTATATATTTTCACTTTCACATAGATACGGTCTACCTACACCTACTTTAAAGTAATTCGGATCGTTTACGTTGGAAAACAAATGACCTCGGAGTAGCTTTCATATTAAAGAGTAATGTTCATTCACGTAATACAATTTCCGGGAAAAGTGCCTTCCAATCGTAAGATTTATTATAGGCTTTTAACCGCGCAAAAAAAATTCACGTTATCGAGTAAAATATTTAATAAAAATCAATCGTATTCGGCTTTATTTGAAAAATGATGTTTTATAAAAATTAATAGACCCTCATATCGTGTGTTTATTGAAAAAATATTAATGTGAAAATCTGCAGTCGATGTTTAATTACAGTATTAGAATATATTCGAGTATTAAAAATCTGCCACGTTGGCTAATTCGCCAGCAGATACGCATTTTCTTATTCGTTAACCATTTGGAGCAGTAAGATAAATATGGGTCGAGTGTTTATTTCACTGCGCAAATGCAATTCTCATACAGTGAACCGTTGACTTTTGCAGCTCAAGACACACCGTCTCCTATGCTAATTACACTGCTGGATAGAAAACAGGTGTACCTATTTTATAGAGGAAATTCAATCGTGATATTAAGTCGATACCAATACTCATTTTTAATAAACATCATTTCTTAAATTTGAAAAATTTTTTATTCATACCTAAATGTTGGGATATTCGTCAAATTAAACGGATTGTAACACGACTTTGTACTTTTACCTCACTTCGAGCATTATTACAAGTATAAACATTTGACAGTAGCTCTGTACTAAGAAAAGGTATTTATTCAGGAAGTTCGATTTATGCGACAACGACACCATCATCGCCAACCCAGGTATTTCCACAAATTTGGGAGAGAAGATGCCCCTGGACCCCAAAACAAGGCTGAGAAAGTTTGGTGCAACTTTCCTATGATTTTATAAAGACACATATATTATGCATAAAAAACTCTTCAAAACTCTTTATTTATAAATCGTTGTGCTGTTCTAATTACGAGGATTGCTGCGATACTTAAAATTGACTTTTTTGAATTAAATCGCCATTTTTTCTTACGTTGAAAGATGGTCAAAAAATTAGAAACGGAGTGCTTCTCGACTAATTCAAGCACGTTGAATGCGAATCCGGCGTTTAATCTTCGTTCAAACCTCTCGTTCCCATTTTGACCCTTCACCCCTCATGCGTTCATGTACACAATTCTGTAATTATGTTCTGCAGCCAAAATTTTTATGGCGTAATCTATTATAAAATTTTACGCTGAACAACTTTAGTTCTATTTTTTTTAGCGTATTTACCATTATTTCTGAAAAAAATATCATTTTTGAGTATGTTTTGAGTTTTTAAGAACGACCCAAATGACAAACAGAATAGAAAAAAAATTCCGAAAGCTATGCTTGTCGATACACATACTTGGATGAAAAAAAATTTATGTACCTATCTAGGGTCTGTACATGCATCAATTAAAATTTTTCTTTTGTTAATCCCCCTCCCCCCCAGGAATGGAAAATATTGGAAAAATTACTGTCGATAAACCCATCACACAGAATTTTTTCTTTAAAAAAATTATTTTGGTATTTTAGGTAGGCAAGAGGGGTGTGGCGGGGGGAATTTTTTTTAGAAATATCCAATGGTATTTTGTGAAAATTTAAAAAAACTGAAATCAAGCCAAAAAATATGACTAGTACTCTTACTAAACGTACATGCCAAATTTCAACTTCTTACCTCAATTTGGAGGGAAGTTATGCGAGGAACAAACTCAGAACATTGAAAAATTCGGTCAAAAAATCGCATTTTTGAGCTATAAGGGGATGTAACGGGTCTGAAAAGTCGTAACGCTCAAAAGACACATTTACGGCCTCTACTAAGTCCACATACCAAATTTCAACTTCTTAGTTCAATTTGGCGAAGAAACTGGGGAGGAACATCCATTTTTCGAGGTCAAAAAGAAGGTAAACCCTTATATCTCCCTTGCTAATGGGTCTAGGAAGCTAATTTTTGGATATGTTATACAATTTTAGATTTTCTATCGATTGGATCAGAAAAAAATAATTTTTTCAATTTTATTTCGTCAGCACCTCCTCTCCCAAATTTGGGCTCAGCTGAATTTAGACCCGAGATCATCCCCACTCCAGAATATCAAATGGCATTCCAATCGAAGCCTATTCCCCAAATTTGATCGATTTTAGTTCATATCGAGCTGAGCAAATAATTTTTAAATTTCGAGAAAAATAATAAAATTAATGAAAATAAATATCTGACAAGGTCAAAAGTGGCCGCAATTGTCCTGTAGGACTCCAAAACGGATTTTATTTATGTTCCCCCTCTCCCCCGTCTGGCATAGATCGATAGACCGTAATAGCCTGGTTTTCATTGATTATATGACAGAGAATACCAGGCTAAAAAAACGAAAGTGTTTCAAAAAAAAATATCAACAGATTATAAAGCAGTAATGTATAATTAGAGCATCAGCGATGAACTCCTAAAACCCTATTAATATTTCCAACGCCATAAAAAGCCTACAGGAACGTGATAATGGAATCAAAATAAGATGATATTAATATGTTCCTAATCCCAATATTATAAATTCACCAAAATCCGATTAGGTAATAGGCAATATTATTTCCTATGCGTTTGTTATTTGGTGAAAAAATAGTAACATAGGATTACAGTTGTGCTTTCTTAATATTCATAATTATTTTGTGAGATGAAAACAAGCTAAAATATTTTCATTACTAAGCATCCATAAAAATAAAAAATTACTCTTTCAATAGAATATCATTTTTAAATTTTTTGAAATAAAATTTATATTCGTGAGAAATATTTTTCATCCAACGTATACTTGGTTATAAAATTTTTTTCAGATATTTTTCAAAGTACATATAATATACAGTATTTCAAATCGTAAAAAAAAATGCTACTTCTTATTGAGGAAAAAATTAGTCAAGTGTATCATTCTATTTCTAGATTAAAAAATTTATAGTTGAAATAAATAAATAATATAAAACTACACGATGTTTTTCTTCTGGAGTTCGATTTTATGGCATACAACTATTGAAATTTTTTTCATTTTCCAACATTCTCAATGAATATCTCAGTTTAATAATGCTACAGGTAAATAATTTAAATAAACTGAAATGGATCGATAGTAATTTTAACGAAAAGCATGGTTTTAATTAAAGTAACGTTTATCTAAAAGATTTGAATTCATTTATAGGTACGACTCATCAAAAATTTTGGATTTTTTTTACCTTTAAAAAGCTTTCTCGCTTAAAATAATTTTTAAAATAAAATAATAGCTATTTTTTATTTTTCCTTTTTTTTTTTTTTTTGGTAGCTCCAAAGGTACCCGAGTAAAATTTAAAAAAATTAAATAAAAATTAAATCACGAAAAACTTTTCAGGTAAATACAAAAGTACATAGTACGTACAATCGATACAAATACAAAACCATCAAACTTTATGAAAATCATAACGAAAAAAACTTCCCAACCAATACAACAGCAGTATAGATAAATTTACTCGACACGACGTAAACAATCGTTGACATAGATAATTTTATGTCCGCACTTAAATTTTAAAGGTACTTAAAGAATACTCAATACACCAATCACGCTTTAAAAAATTCCACTTACTCTCACGTTAGAAGAACTTATAAACTCCACATGTCCCATACCCAAATGAAAGATATGTATTTCACACGATCGACGCAACAAACCCGAAAAAAAAATACTTATCGATGAAAGCACGTTCAGCTCACGACACAAATTTGTGTCATCTAAAAATGGAGAATTAATCTATCACGAATTCTAAAAAGCAAAACGACGTTCTTCTAACGACATCAATTACTTTCAATATATTATTTTTAATTTCGCTACAAACCCGCAAGTAATCGTTGGTAAAAAAAAAAAAAAAAAAAAAAAAGAAAAGAAAATTACGTTCTTTTTTGTAACGTAAAGGTAGAGCTAATCGAACAACAATAAATTATTAATACTTAGGTAAGTTCCTGTAAAACGTATGAATGTATGTACACTTTTTATTGGGTGGATGTTTAATTTAGACGTATTATAGAACTGCTTGATTTTTTTCTTAGCAGCTTTTTAAGTTTTAGAATTTCTACGTACTTTTTATCGTCATACGTAATAAATCTAACCAAATGTAATAAAAACTCGAACTTCAAGTTAGCGAAAACTTTACACCGAAGTTACAATTTAATTACTTAATGTAAGATACAACAGTGCACAAGTTTCAACAGAGTAAACTTACTAAAGACCAATATTCGAAGTCTTAAGTTGTAAACCATCAAACTAAGTTGTTAACATTTGCACGTAAAAAGTTCAAAAATTAAATTCTTACGCGTCGAGTAATCTTTATATACCAATTATAATCATACATCAGCGAGATTTTTTTTATAGCCCTTTTATTAAGTCTAGATAAACATTTTTTATGAAAAAAAATGAACCCAAAAGCAAAATTTTAGTAAGAAGCGAGGTACGCAGTGCCATAGTAGGCCTACACTCGTTTAATGGGTCAGCTGCACGTCAACAGTCACTGATGGAAGAAAATAATGCATATATACGCAAAATTCAACACTTACCTGAGCAACTTTCTCTCCCATGTTAGGGGTGTGTAAAGCACCTTGAAAAAATTTTGCAGAACCATTATCCTGAATAGAATACTACAAAAAAACAAACGAAATTATGTTTAATTTCGTCGATAAATATCTTTCACATCGGTCATCTGTGCGAATATTAGTTATAGATAGATAAGCGAAGTTGGTAATGCAAGTTGCAAGTCATTCAGCGTTAAGATTTGATGAAGGGGTTACATGAATTTCGTTATGAACAGAATCAGCAGTCAGATGAATTATAATTAAAAGCTTACTTTGTACTTTAAACTGTCTGAATTGGCGATGTTACTTAATGAAGGTGCTCTATCCCAACTCGACGATGATCTGTATTTTTGTAAATCACTTTCAGACGATGTTGTTGGAAGCCTTTTTGAAAAATTATTTCTTGCTGTAAACATATTCAAATTGTAAAATTTTAGTCTATTGTATTGTTTTTTCTACATTAAAATGGTTTCAAAATAAATATCAAAAAAAGTAAATGCGCATTGTTCAAAGACAATCAATTAGTCATGGTTTTATTTCAACCCTTTCTTCATACATTTAATATGCTTAAAGCAGGTAAAGGTTTCCAAACTACATTTTGAAAATATTTTTTTTAATATTAACCATTAAGTATTTTTTTTTCATTATAATTAAATACTCAACGTGATTTTAATCGTTTTCAATAATTAATGAGCTAATTAAAAAATTTCATTTTTTTTTAAATAAAAAATGTTAAAAGAAATAACGAAATTGATTTTTAATAAGATTCAATTTAACTGCGTACAAAAGAAAGTATAAAGAGAAAAACAAAAGCAAAAATGAAAACATTTAAGAAAAAAATGTCGCAAATTGTAGTTGAATTGGAAAAAAAGTTAATGGTCGTATGAAACATATTCGAAAATTTATCAATATAATTTCATTAAACTGCAAATTCAACAAACTTAATATTTCATCGATATCGACTGACAACGTATGCCTCAAACTAGCGCATTTACTTCAATAATTATATTATATTTATAAATCATTAAAATTTGTAATTAGTTCGGTGATTATTTATAATAAAAAAAGCTAATTATTTCAACAAATCTAAATATTTATAAAAATGTAATTAAATCAAAGCACAAGATTACAGCTTACAATACATACGTAGATACCTATTTTTATTATGAAACAACAACCTGGAAATAATATTGACTTTTTAGCTTCTTTTTTAAAGTTAATCTATCTCACTCAAATTCAATTTGTTTTAAAACTTTGAAAAATATATTCATCTTTAGGTATTCGAATAACACGATAGAATACATAATATGATACCATAAATAATCAAATTAGTTTTCAAAGATTTCAAATAAAGAAAATCTAAAATACATGAATGATCACACTCAGGCGAGCAGATTGAAAAGTGGAATTTTTCAACATGGCTTTGGATGCACTTGGCCCTTTGGGACTTGCGAGCAATCATTTGCTTACATACAAATACCTGTAATTTTGAACAAAAAAGAATACGTAGATTATACATTTTTTTTTTTGTTATTTTCCTCCTCCTCCTTCAAAAAAAAACTCCAAATTTTCTTGAATACAGGCCGGAAAAAAATAGACATAAGCAAATTTGCTAATAGATTATTCTATTCAACGATCGCATACATTTTATTAGATGAAACTACTAAATGTTTTTAAGAGAAAAACTTTCGCTATCGATTCAGATCGGTAAAAATACCTACAATAAAATATCTAAAAGTTTTTTCATCGTACACGGATTTTTTATTCCAAACGGTATAGCGATTTATTTGCCAATAGGTCGACACCCGTGTGTATATTTTAGAACCAGTCATGAAATCTTAACGTAAATAAAAGAAAAAAAACACACACACATATTCGATAGAAGAATAAAATTAACGTCGCAACATTAACAGATAGCATTTCATAAAAAAACGTAGGGTGAATTTTGCCAACACTTTAAAAATTATACTAGAATTTTCTTCGAATAGAATAATCTTATCGCAAAATAACTTATTCATTTCAATTTTACTACTTGAGAGCTAGTGTGGCAACCAATAAGTACAAATATACTGTCTCAGTGTCGCTGAACCAATTTGAATTACTTATTCGAAATGCGTTCTGTGCATGAAACTTTTATTTTTATCGAACCGCTTCTTTCTTCGTAGAATAAATTATAATCTTGTACTGTAAAAAGCATCGCGCAAATAATTAAAATTTCAGAGTCAATAAATTTTTCCAGGTTGTTCTCTCAGCTATTCCTGAAAACAGAATAAAATAAATTAATAACGACCGTAAAAGCGAAAACTACCTATAAATTGTCGATTTTTTAATAGGTAGATACAGAAAATAGATAGGTACAAAATCCAGTACTGTATCATCCAAGCAGTTTATGCATTTATAGACCTATATTTATCGTGTGAAATATTTCATATAGGTACTTAACAATCAAGTAATATTCAACCAATAGGCATATCGCGATGCAAGTATAATTTCTACATCTACTACATTGTGCTTTTTCTTAAAAATTGAAATTAAAAAAAAAAACATATCTATTCTATACTGTTAAATACGATTAAATTAAATGTTGAAAATTAACATCTTAAGTGGAAAGGAACCTCTACTTAATTCGTGTTCTCTATACTTCTATAGCAAGTGATGTAATGGCTGAAAAAAAATCACACCATCGGCTGTACAACATGCCTCGAGGCAACATTTTTTTCATAAGTGATTATTGCTGAAAAATCAAAATTTACACCTCCCTTACGCCCCTAAAGGAGCTCAAAACACACATGAATTTTAAAGAAGTTCTGGAATATTGAAATACATACTCTACAGGACCTGTACACGGAATTTTCGCTTTCTGTGAATTTTGCTCGGGTTTGGGCGTTTTTTGAGCTAAAATATTTCTAGACATTTTTATTTTTTTAAACACCGCCCCTTCAAATTTTAAGTTATGCAACTTGTTTACACGACCATTTTTACTCATTTCATCGGTCTCTATCTAACCCTTTTTTTTTTGTATAAAATCATATGATTACAATAGTATCATTTCTTCAATGTTGGCAAGACTGTTACCCGAAAACTAGCCCCAAGCTGGGCAAAAAAATATGGTACGATGGACACTGCTGACCATTCCCTCATAAGTTTCATTTAATTTTATTCAAAGATGGTAATTTAATATTTAATTTTAATCACAAACTGAATCAAATAATAAGAAGAAGGCAAACCAAATCATCAAATCTGCTAATTTAGAAAAATATACGAGTAGGTATTTCAAATAAAAATTAAATTAGTGTCGATACAGGATATACCTAAAACAAAATAAAATTAAAATATTTTCAATAAAAACGTTAACTGATAGAACGAATGTTTTTGAATATTATGTTTGAATAAAGAGGAAAATAGGGACTTATAGGAAACCTAACCTATTATACTTTTTCAATTTGTAATACAAAATTATTTCCAATTTCGAGAAATCTGTCAAGCAAACAAATTTTCAATGGTGGGTTGAGCGAACGAAGCTAATTTTTACACAGCATTAGTATGTATAAAACGCCTACGGTGCAATATCGAATACACGATATTTTGTATTTGGTTTTGGGGCGTTTCCCGTACTTTTTTCGTACCTTCTGAGGAACAATTATCAATGGTATGAGGTCTTTTTGGAGGCAATATTTCCTCTTCTTGAAGTTCTGTAGGTACTGCATCAAATAATATTATTTTTTCATTATGACTAAACTCACGCTTTATAATGAAACATTTTATTATCACAGAAATTTCAATCACGAGCGTGTTAGACTTGAAACAACGCAACGAGTAAATAAATTCCATAGCTTGAATTCATTTTTAAACAAAAGGTAGGCTTTTTTTTACAATGATTTCTATTTACATAAACGAAACGTTCGTTATTAAAACGAAAAGGTTTTTTTTTTTGCGCAATGTTTTTCAATTGAAAATGAAACGGTGTCAATGAAATTTGGATTAACTCTTTTTTCAATCCTTTTCACAACGTAGGTACCCAGCTACATGCAGATACCAATGTAACCGTTATCTTTTTGTTAATAATCGCGTAACGGGATATTTTCTCGCGTTTTCATTTCATAGAGAAAATTCAATAATAAGTTATACATAAGTAAATATCCGCCAGATAATTTTGCAAAGTGAAAAAAATTTCATATTTGTGATAATAAAATTTCCCATTCTGATCTCGTTCATTTCTATCTAGTACAAATACGTGATAACATTATCACATTCTTCAACGTACATATAAGTACAATTTTCATACATCATTAGTATATAGAGTTTGTATTATTTACGTTGTTCGTATAGTTAGATTTATTCGAAGTAATTTAATATTTTAAAGGTTTATTCATTTTTTCCCCCGATATACTGTAGATACTTACGTGTTGCACTTCTCACTGGACCCTTATGATGATGAGTACAAGGCACAGCCATACTTCCAGCTCGTTTCCAACGATCATACATATCTAACGATTCTTGTATTCGACTATTTTGTAAAGCCCTTTGATACGAGTCTTCTAAGCTCTTGTCCGCCTGCAACTGAGGATCGGGTACCTACCACAGGCATCCCTAATCATTTATTAATCACTAATTATGCTGCGTCGAAATATACTACTGTAAAACCTTTGTGGTTTACAAAAAGCTACGTATCGTTTAACTGTTCATATTACATTTGTTTAGAGCTTTTTATACATATTTTTTTCAACATATTTACTTTTTTTTTTTCTAAAACAACTATTCTAATGAGGAAAATTTATATATTTAGTTATGATAAATTTTTTAATTATTTGAACCATTAGGTGCTATTGAACATCTTTTTTTTTTTGCAATGTTTGAAGGAAGAGAGTGAAATAACGTTAAAAGAACATGGTAAAGAACGGTCTCGGATTTAACGTGAAGTTTTTTCACTCCTCATTACATCTTCAAAATTCAAATTTTTCACATAATATCATCTTTTGCATCTATAATATTTTTTAAATTTTTATTACAATTGAAAAATGTTTGAAAATCTTTATTTTATAATCCAGTTAAATTAGCACAAAAAGTGGCAAAATTACGAAAAAAGGCTGTAGCAAGGTAGGGGATGATTTGCTCTTAGATTCCAGTTAAAATTAAAAAAAAAAAAAACAGATATTTCGGCACTGGAAACGATGATTTTTGAGTGTATTTGCGACTTTATATCTCAGGCTGGGGGCGGGGGGGGCAGGGCAGTAAAAAATTATCTTTAGGAGGAAGGTGGGTTTTATTACTTTTTTTCTTCGCGAATTTTTGACCGATTTTTTCCAAACTTGATATGAAAGTGAAGGTACCCAGAGCAAGTAGTATGGAATTTTTTCAGATTTTTCAGACCTTTAGTTTGTCATTGAAATGAGCTTTGAAAACTTCGAGGGGGTTTGTAGGTCTCCATCTAAAAGCTGAAAACTCGGGAAAATGTTATCAAATCATTAAGAGTGTTTTACACCTCCCATATTTAAAAAAAATTTATTTCACTGGTGGTCCCCTCTAAATCTCTCAAAAATAGGAATTACAAAATGGTTTTGAGGGGTGTAGAAAGGTCCACCACTCCAAAAAATTGGAAAAAATATATAGAACGTGTAAAATGCTCCTAATAACTTGAGAAAATGTTTCTGAGTTTCCAGCTCTAAAATGGGAGCATACAATCTCTCTTAAAGTTTTCAAAGCCCATTTCAAGGTCATACTAAAGGTCTAAAAAATCTGAAAAATTTTGCAACACTCCCCCTAGATACCTTCACTTTTATACCAAGTTTGAAACAAATCGGTCGAAAATTTGCGGAGGAAAAAATCACTGCAAAAAACCCACCGAAAGTGCATTTTTCACTGCTTCACCCTCCATCCTCCAATGACAAGATAGAAATTCGCGAATACGCTTAAAAATTATCTTTAATCAGTGCCTAAATAGTCCCTCAAAAAAGTTGAATTCTGAGATCCAATGGCAAATCATCCTCCTTACCCTGCTATAGCCTTTATGGATAAACTTTTTTTTTTTCGTAAAATTATAGATCACCACCCCCCTTCTTTAAAAACAACGTGTCTAAAATCGGACTGAAGCTTCTCCCCAAAATCGCAATCTGTGCTCCATAAACAGGTTTTTTTTATTAATAACATTGCTTAACTCTGTTCCTAAAAACGATAAAGAAAAAAAGTATGATCAAAAAATGTAGCTGGTCAAATTTCCAATAGAAAAGGTCATTTCATAATTTTTTCAAAAATCGATTAAAACACTTTGAAATGAATTTGGAAAGGGTACGTTATGCGTTAATGTAATGTTCCGCTTGATATTACTATTGCGTTGCGAGAGCCAGCGGTCAACGTTCGTAGACACGCGGGCTCAATTCTCAATCAGCCTACCTAACCGGGCGGAGGGCCAAATTTAATAGTCGCAAAATGACCTCAATATAATATGGTAAAAATTTCAGTTTTCTAATTTAATTTTTTCAAGTTACAAAACTGACTCAAAATTCAAAAATTGAAGTATTGCACGTATTTAAAAGTAAAATAATCAATTAATCCTTTTTTTAGGGGTTTTTAAAAGATGTCACATTTTGCATTTTACACAATTTCCTGAAAAACTACGATAGAAATGTTTTGAGAAACACCTTTCTGAAATGAATGCAGGGAAATCTTAGATAATTGAACGTAATATTTCAATTTCATCTCCCATAGCTGATTTGATGCTGACAGTTGTGAAAATTACGATGAAAATAAATCTATTTTATAGAATTAAAGTAACTTTAAAATATTAAATCTATATTGTACCTTTATTCAAATAATAATTATTTTAATATGAGGTAACATAGCATTTTAGTCCATGTAATTTGTCAAGGTATGCTGAATAGGAATTGAGCCCGCGTGTCCACGAACATTGGCCGCCAGCTCTCGCGACGCCATAGAATCATCACGCGGAACATCACGTTACCGCACAACGCGTCCTTTTCAAACTTATTTCAAAGTGTTTCAAATGATTTTCGAGAAAAATTTGTAATAATCTTTTTTATTGGAAATTTAACTGGCTACATTTTTTAATCCAACTTTTTTTCTGTATCGCGTTTAGGAACAAAGTTAGGCAAAGTTATTAATAAAAAAACTGGTTTTGGGATCAAATTGGAATATTGTGGGAGAAGCTCCGGTATAATTTTGTTCAGTTTTGTATACGTTGTTTAAGGGGTGGTGATCTACAATTACGTAAAAAACAATTACCCACAAATTGTTACGTTAATTAATGCTAATTTGGCTGGAATAATAACTTTTTTTTAACAATTTTTTCTGACGTAATTATTTTTCACTCTCCTCTAATAACCTGAAAAAAAATGAAAAAAAAAAATAAAAAATAAATTTAAAACGTCCTATCATGGACTTGAATGTCATGCCATTATTGTTTGACATGTAGCTCGGTAGTTTTTCAACTTTCTAGGTCTTAATTGGCGGTTCTAAAACACGAATCAGTAAAACAAATTTAATAAATAAATTTACTAACTTTTCAACTAACTATACTTCGAATAGATTAAAACAAAACTGCCAGTAAAAAATGAAATTTTCAACGTTAATGTTCCGTAATAGAGCAACTGCAATGTTTGAACAATTGTTTCGTGCAATTTTTTTTGTTCAAATTAAAGCAAAACTTGATTGTGTAAATGCATAATCCTAATATTAAATAACTTTCTTATTTTATACATTATGAGAATTACTTGCTCACCCCTTCTTCTAGATTCTAAATATTCAACGCATGCAAAAAAAAATCACAATTCATTCATTATTAGCGTGTAAAGAGTGAAAAAAAAAATTAGCATATTTAAAAATAAAATATACACGTAGTTAAGTAAGTTTTAAATTTTGAGTTTTAAATTTTTTTTCTCACGAGTTAAATTTATAAGCTCGCATGTAACATGGCGGAAAAAAATAGTGTAAATATAATTTGAACAGTCTTCGATAAATAATTTACGGTGGTATTTTCAAAGTAAGCTAATTCGCAACTGCGTACGTTTCAAAATTACATGTACGTATGTTTATCTTTCGAAAATGAAAAATTATACGAAACATTGTACAAAATTATTCGTACCTAGAAGCATTAATTTTGCAGCGATAAAGAAAGGTTGGTAGGTACAATTTGTAACGTTATGCTGACTCATTTAACATTACACATCAGTTTATACTAACAGAAGTGTAGCTAATTTCTCAATCGTTTACATTTTGTCAGTTTCAATACCTTGTAGTTATTCGACCAGATAACGTAACACAACAGCACATACGTATGTAGATGTACATGTAGAGAGGCATATGTACATCTAAATACGTATTATAGACACTGAACGGCTATTATGCTTTTGAAACGTATACATACATGCAACAAAGGTTGCTAATCCTCTGGTATTCGTCGTACTTACCACGGGAAACATTTCGTTATTAGGAGGATTATGCGAAACGTGATTCATTTGAGTTTTTATCGGCGGCGTCTTTTGCTGCAATCTTTCTTCTTCAACAGAAATACTAACGCCGGTTTCTTTACTTTCATTCGATTTAGTAGCTCTGTAATAATAGAATGAAAATAAATGGAGGAAAAAAAACCAAACCACTCGTGTATTTAGAAAAAAAACAAAAAAAAATCACCTACTAAAAGCTTTCCTATATAGTATAGTAAAATTTCAAGAGCTCGTCATATTAAACGGATATCATTTTCAGGCTCGGTAAAACTAAATGAAAGTAATAAAATTTTGAAATATCTACGGTAAAAATAAAACGTTTTAACAACTGCAACTCTCTGCAGACAAAAAGAAAAGACTATCGCGTAAATGTTTATATTCTATGTTACATTTTTAATTTCTCGACATTTTTTATTCGACTACGGTAGATCCGCAGTTATATATACTTTTCGTTACAATGAAAAATTACATTAATGGAAGCTATAAATGGAATGAAAAATTACATAATACCAACTTCGATACTAAACCGAGTAAAAATTAATGTATCGAGATGAGTAATGTTACGTCTTCGGAAATTTTACTCGTAAATTTTATACAATAATCGGATCTACGAGTACTAACGTTTTAATAGAAATTAAAAATCCGAATGGTAGTTTTTTTACACAAACTTACGTGACTGGCTGATGATGGTGTGAGCTTTCTTCGTCTTCATCAGCTCCCGGAACTGGTGTTAGTTGACTAGAATTTCGAAGACCGCGGTTTCTTCGAAGAGATCCCATTCTTAATGATTGTCGGAATGACTGTCTAGCTCGATCAACTGTAATGTTGAATTAAAAATTATTTAAATTTTCTAATAAATAATTGATTATTTAGTCAATTTCTTTTCTTTTTTTTTTTTTTCAAAATTTGTTATTTTACTCGAACGATGGAAAAAAAGTAACCAGCAACACAAGGTAGAAACAAAACTGATACGAGTAAAAAATCAAGTACCTACTTTGCATTTCAAATAGATTAAGAAATTGACAAAATTAGCAAATATTCCAGTTGCATTCCTTCCTTTCCTCGCCAACCGCCAGTTAATCAAGTCATATTTCAATAACTTATACAAGCCAATTCAAAAAGTATTGTAACAATGTTCATGTTATTTATTGACAATTTTTAGAAATATTTTGTTTTCTTGAACGTCTAAAACATTCGACAACACTGAATTTTATCTCAGCATCTCTCACTCTCAACTCTTACATTACATTTCCTCACAAACCATTCTCAATATTACAAGCTCCTGCCTCCCTACATTAATGAAGCAAAAAAATTGAATGAAGACCTAAATTTGACCAGACAAAAATTGTCATTTCTCGAAATCTTTTTACAATCAATCAAAAATTAAACATACTGTTGCGAGTCCCGTGAAATTCCCCTACCCCTCTTATTCTCAAATCGAATCACGAATTATCGCAACAAAAAAACGGTGCTTTTTTCGCCCCATTTTTGTACTCTTGTCTAAATTTGTTCCAACAATAACGTAAATTTCGAAGAGAGGTCCAGAAAGGGAATGATCTCAATGAAATTAACATACACCCGGCCGAGCAAAGTGAGAGGGAAATTTTGAAAAAATGAGATTATTTTATTCATCAAAAAGAGCATTTCTGAAAGTTTTGTAGATAATAATAAGGGTTTTCAAATTTCTTCCATTTAAATCCAATAACACCATTACTATCACCACAACCGAAAAACCACTGATCGAAAGGCAAAATGCTGCATATTGCTGAGGAGTCTGAGGATAGACTCGAACGAAGCGAGGGAGGGAGGAAATTAGCGAAATATAAAGAATGAGAGGAGTCAAAAATGAGAATTTTAGCGTATTTTTGAGAAATTGAAAAAAAAAACAAAATTGTTTTTCTCTTTACGGAGGTTCTTTTTTACGTTGTATGATGCGATAATCGTATCGCGATCTATGAGCGAAATATGGTCATAGGGGAGGGGGTGATTGAAGATGTAATTTTCACTATATGACGATCAATAAATTTTTCATTTTTTTGTCAATGGCTTTTATATGATATTACCTTAATTAATAGTAGCATAGGTTGTTAGCACTGCTAACAGATTTGCATTAAAAAAAATTTAGGCATTTTTCCCTTCAAAGGGAAAAATTCTAGATCATAGTACAAAAATCATTCATAATCATCTTTTATCGCGAGGTTTTGATAAAAAAACATTAAATCAAAAACGTGTACTCCTCTTGCTTCAATTTTGACACTTTATTTAATTATTTCCTGGCAAAATAAAAATTATACACACAATTACCATCAACACGAGTTTTTGGTCAAAAACTTCAAATCAAAAATCAAAAATTTTTTTTCATTTCTCGATTGTTTTAATTATTTAATGTTTATTATTTCTCTTTATTCTTCTATTTTTTCTATTTTTCCGTTTTTTTAACGAGATATCCATATCAATATTTTAATATAAAAGGTACAAAAGTCATCGCTTTTTTTATTTTTAAAATTTTCCAGTTTTTTAGACTTTCATAATTTTTTATTCTCAAATTTTTTTAATTTATTACTATTTCATTTTTGTTATTTTTTCTATTTTTCATTTTTTTATTTCTTATTTTTCAATTTTTTAGATTAGATATTAATGTTAATATTTTAATAGTTGGTACAAAAGTCACCTACTTTTTTTTCAATTTTTGTAATTTTTTAATTTTTTAATTTATTTATTTTTCAACGTTTCTAATTACACATTCAAGTTGACATTTCTACATAAGTTGCAAAAATAATTTATAGTTATCTTTCATCGTGATTTTTTGATGAAAAACTTCAAATCAAAAATCAAAAACGTTACACCAGAAAGTCACGCTTTCAAAAAATGACCGCTCTCTATGACATATCTATATTAAAAATGAGGCTGAGAAATTGAACCCCCCCCCTAACATCTAAGAGCTTATATTACATCTACATGCCAAGTTTCAACTTCCTAGCTCAATTTGTAACGATGGAGGGGGGAGTTATGCGGGGAACAAACACAAAACATGAGAAACCGGTCCAAAAAACCACATTTCGGGGCTGTAAAAAAGGAGCAATAAGTCTAGCAAGCCGACACCCCCAGAAAGAACAGCTGTGGTGCTTAGTAAGTATACATATCAAATTTCGACTTCCTAGCTCAATTTGAAAAGGTGATAGGGGAAGAGCAGTCCTTTTTTGAGGTCAAAAAGGGGAAAAGATGTCATATCTCCTCTCCTAATGGACCTAAGAGGTCAATTTTTGGACATGTTATACAACTCTGGATCCTTTATCGATTAGTTCAAAAAAGAACAATTTTTGCGATTTTAACCCCTCAATACCCTCTCCTCCAAATTTGGGTGCAACTAAATTTTGACCTGAAGTCATTCCCACTCCAGAATAACAAATCCTAATCGTCTTCTATAGGACCCCAAAGAGGAGGGAGGGGGTAGAGCCCGACGGTAAAACTGAATTCATATTCGTATTTAGGAGATTCAGCAAATATAAAAATGACATCAATATCAACAACCAAAAAATTAGCGGTGGCAAGTTGGGGGTGAATTATTCATATTTCAATAAGGCCGACTTATGTGAAAGCGACATCAATATTAACAAATTACTCACAAAATTATTGATGGGGTGAAAATTTGGCGCCTCTGGAGGCTCAATACATTTTTCACTTTTTGTCTACGTTCTCTTCTATTGATTTAAGTGAAAAGTATACCTACAATAGGGCGTTTCAATATTAATTTTTTTTTCGAAAGTTTGAGAGGGTAGGGAAAAAAGTTACGAAATAACGTCTATTGAACGCGAAAAAAATTCAAGGTCGCCAACTTGTACCTTACCCACCCCTCTCCAATTAGTTTAAAATTTCAAAATTTACATGAAAAATTAAAAAAAAAATGTTCATTTTTGATATTTTGTTATTAATGTATCATAATAGTAAACCACGTGAGGTCAAAGAAAAGTTTTCGCGATTTTTTTTTGCTTTTCTGGGATTTCAAAATGCAATTTAAAAATGAAAAGAAAATAATTTATTACGAATTTTTTTAAGATAATGAAGTAAAAACATGAAATCTCGTCATTTCTGATGATTTAATAAATGAAAAGTATTTTCAAAAATTCAAAATATTCGATTTTTTCCAGAATATAATTTTAGAACTCTTGAAAAGCAAAAAAAAAAAAAATTGCCTAAATCATTTTTTTTCGTCTCGTAAGGTTTACTATTGTACGTTAGTACTAAAAAAAATCAAAAAAAAAATTGCTCTTTTTTTATTTTATTTATTTATTAGTGCCATGTACAGGTACAAGCCTACAGGCACTTACGTGGAGATGTTACATTAAAGAGTGTTTATCTATGATTTAGTCTAGTACGATTAAATGCGTTAGAATGGACTTAAACTTAAATTTAGAATTAAAAGATAGGAGAGTAAGATTTTAAGTTATAAACATCAAATTTTTAACACGTTCATTTGACATCATTTTACAACTTTTCTTCACTACTCTCCTTCAACTGTTGAAAAAAGGCCAAAATTTAAACGCCCTAGTATACAACGTATTGAAACCACTCCATCAGTAGCCTTTCTTAAAAAATGTACTTCAACTTGATGCCATTAACTGCCATCATACATGTTTTTTTTTCGAATTTTAGCCACGAAGTACCCTTGTAAAAATTATGAAAAAAATATGCATGATACAAGTGCTTGAAATATATTCGAAAAACATGATTTAAAAATATTAAAAAAAAAATCGTTACGTATTTTTCCTCAACTGTAGTTGTTTTAGCAACCCGGTTTCTGTTCTAGTAAGTGTTTTAAGGTTTCTAGTATAAAAATTGGAAAAGGTCTTTCAGGATGGAAATCATAAATGGTGCGGGGGAAGGGTTTTTTTTGTTTTCTTCCGCAAGTTCTAGCTCCCCCCCCCCACACACACACACACAAAAACCTAAGAGAAGAAGTCAAAAAAGTAAAAATGTTTGTATTTTGGTGCTTTGTAACTTCTATTTCGACATGTTTTTCCTAATTGAGTTATTTAGGAAGTTATTGTGGAAAAACCAAGATTTGAATCCTCTTTTTTCCCAAAAAATGGGTCAAAATAAGCATCGATGTTAAGGAAGTTCGGAAATATTGAAAAACGCACTCTACAGAACCTATATACGGAATTTCCGCTTCCTGTGAATGTTGTTCGGGTTCAAATTCAAAAGGCCTGCCAACATACCAAAAAATTGCAAAAATCTATATATACATATTTTTCAGTTTAATTCGCACACTTTTTCCTCCCTCCACACCTCCCCCCCCTCGAAAATACATGTGATTCAAGGTCTAATGAAATTATTTGTAATATGAAATCCTCCTATTCGGCAGTATTCAAGTACTTAGTGTAGGTATTCACTAATTTTTTCCTTTCCTTTCCTTTTTTTCTTTTTTTTTTTTTTTTTATACATAGGGAAAACGATGCATAGGAAAAAAAACTACTAGAAATACTACGAGCTATATTACAAATGACCTTCGCTCTTCTAACACGTAAAATAAATTGATCCAAAACATAGGTAATCATATTTTGCAGAAATATAAAGGAACGAAAAAATTGAAATAATAACAGTAATAGAAACGCATTGCATGTCAGATTATACGCCAAACGCTACGTATTGAAATTTCAAAATGTTACTATCAATTCGAGAAATTTTACTTTTCAAATTAGAGACATTATACACCTACTAACGTGTACCTACTACTTAGTTATTCTTCATTGGTATACTATCGTATGGATGAGAAAGACATCGTCGCGTCGCATCGCAGATACTAAACTAAAGTACAAAATTTCATAAATTAATTTATTTCTAAAAGGTATAATAAATCCACGCACGATAGAAGTTACTTCGCATTTGGATAGCTGAGTAAAACTTGCATAGCTAGAGGTACCCAACTATCTCTAAACCTATATATCAGACCGAAGAAAATCCGTAGCAAATATTCAGTTTCTCAACTCATCAGCATACCTAGATATTTAGGTATATGTATCATAATTTTCGATTAGGTACGTATGTTAACTAGCTACTCATACCTTCTAGTAAATTTGTCTACCGTATAGATAGATTGAATAAAGAAGATACGAATGATAAGGGTATTTTCGAAACTCAACAATTTTTCAGAAATTTTTCATAATAGCAATACGTCAAATCCATTATAGCAAGCTGGTAGCTCGTATATCATTTGCTATATTTTACCATACCAATGAAAATGAATTACTTTTCACAAATGAATTCGATGACAGTTAATAGATTTCGTATAGGATAGCGAACGTCCGTATAATCGTATGCAAATCACCTATCCTACAACCCTACATGTCTATAGCTTTGAGATTAAATGGCTGCAAATGAATAACGACGATGTTACGAGATTCTCGAGTATGGCCGCACCGTACTGATTCAGGTAGGTAGGTAGGTAGGTAGGTAGGTAGGCTAGGTACTTACATTTACTTAGCGGTAAATTTTGCTGTAAATCTTCAACCGGAGAAGATGGTGCGCTTAAATCTTCGAAATTTATGATGTACAAGCTAATATCATCAGCTTCACTTTTCACCGGTGCTATCACTTCGCTGCATCGAAATTTTGTACCTGTAAACAGAAGGGGAAAAAACAAAAAAAAAAAAAAAAAAAAAAATGATTAAAAAACAAACAAGTATATAAAAATAGGTATAAGTATATTTTAATAGTACCAAGACACGACACCACGTATACGTGTAGAACGTACATAGGTATGCGTAGAAGCATAAAAATGGCGCAAGATTTTCGGGCGCTTTGTCGAATTTTAAATAAAAAAAAAAAAAAATGCTGTTTTCTAAATAGGTCGTAAGCGTGTATGAAACTCGTATAAAGAAAACAAAGGGAAACCATTAATTCTCATACACTTCAAACTATTTATATACTTTTTTTCTTATATATCTACAATAAAATAAAGTATAGAAAAATGGATAAAAGTTTTCCACATTTCGCTATATTAAGCCATTGTAAGAACCCGAGGTACCACTTCTACACTTTCTCCAAGCAGCAATATCGAGTATTTTAAAAAGAAATTTCTCGATAAATTTCAGTTTAAAAGATTACGCGCGCGTAACTGTAATAAAAACTCGAATTGTAACAATCAACGATTCCGCACCAACATCCGAATACACAAATACTTTCGCTTCGAATTCATCTCGTTCACGATGAAATATTCAGTTCGTGCCCTGTGCATGCGAAGGCAACTCCCCCTCCTCCCCCATCTTCCCCATTCCCCCAAAAAAGGACAATTTTTAAGAAAACCACGTAAGATACAAGTACACGGTACGAGTACCTACGTATACCAATCTGACTACCTATTTATGTAAAGGTAAGTTAGAAAATTAATAATTAAAATTAATTTACCGAGTAAGTATACCAACGAAAAGTAGACGTTGTGAACTACTTACGTATTACCTCTACCTGTACCTACCTATTGATTTTAAATTCTAAATATGACAAAATTACCCTTACGGCTTGGCTGCGATCCTAATAACAAAATTTTATATGCCCTTTGCGGCTAAACAAGCTCGTTCCACTTACCTACCCAATTTACTTGTGTTTATTGCGATGCTACAAAATTTTCACGAGAAAAATACGACCATCAGCTAACGTTTGTAATGAACTAACGAAATTGAGTATAAAATTTTCACCATTTTATACCGTACAATTTTATACAGTCAGAGAATTCGTTAGGTTGTTAAAAAGTCAACAAGGAGGATCAACGAACTGACACCTACGAGTACTATGGTTTTTTTTTTGTTTTTTTTTTTTTTTTATCTGCGACTATATCGTATAACAGAGTGCGATTTTCGAGAACGATTTCGTCGCAGATAATTCGTTCCAAGTTTTAATTTTTTATTCCGTCATTCCAACGAGTACAGCAATCCAAAAAAAAAAAAGTACCAGATGCAATCAAATCATCATTTTAAAAATCTATTATTCCCTAAAGGATACATCTTTATCGTCATAGTCAGTATAGTTACTTGACACACATACCCACGCACGCACGAATTGAATTTTTCTCCCACGAATAATGCCAACGACCTTCAAAATCAAGATGGGAAATTCAATGTCGCCGGACAACTTTTGCTATTTGTCTCTTTTCCATTATGATATTATGCAAAGCTAGGCATAACTGTATTTTTATATCACCCTATAATAACCGTAAATAATATACGTTGCGGTTACGTTTTCACCATAAGGGGCTAAATTTTAAAAAGCTAACCAAAATAAGATTATAAAAATTTCCAAGTCTTTAAGCAATTTTTTTCCCCCTCAAATAAAACGTATCAAATCGTGCTCTATTGTTTAGAATTCAAATTGTTAAAATTTCCGACCGAAAGACAATAGCTGCTGTGCTATTTTTTTCGAAAATTTTTTTCAGAAATATATTAGTATAAATTTCAGCCTCGTTCTACCGTTGCTATATTTTTTTAATGGTGAATTTATTACGACAAATTGCCACTATTCTACTATTCGTTCTGATAGGTATTTATAGGCATACCTTGTCAAAAATGATTTTTAGTCATATCTTCCGAAAGGAAAACGGCAGCTATTACACACCATTTGGAATTTTCGATGCACTAATTATTTTTGATTTTTTTCGCGACAAAAAAAGACTATAGAGAGATAAGCATAGGTAAATATTCCCCAGCGGAATTTTGAGATGATATATAATTGACGACAGGTGCTTACTATCGAGATACATACACAATCAAAGTCTTGAACCCTGAAGCTCACTGGTTTTCGAGAAAGGCCCTTTTTAAAAAAAAAATATTTATGATTTTTGTTTGTCGATTTGCGTAATTTTTTGTTAGGTATATCTATATGAAAGGTATATTTTCCTAATCAGTATAAAGAGTGGGGAGGGTTCAATGGGGCTAAAATATCGAAGCCTACAAAAGACACATTTAGGAATCCTAATGAATGTTCATATCGAATTTAAACTTCCTAGCTCAATTTGGTTGACAGATAGGGGAGGAACAGTCCTTTTTCAAGGTCAAAAATGAAAAAAAAACCTATACCTACCCTTCCAATTGACTTGGGAGGTTGATTTTTGGATGCGTTATACAACTTTAGATTATCTACGGGTTGGCTCAAAAAGTAACAATTTTTTGCACTTTCGGTCCCTCAGCACCCCCTCCCCCGAATTTGAGCACAACTGTATTTTGACCCAAGGTCATGCCCACTCATATATATCTAATCCGCCTCCAAATTACCCGATTAATCACATTGGAGTGATTTTGGTTCTATCGAGCAAAGTAAATGATTTTAATGTTGGGAGGAAAAAATTAAAAATAAATATCTGGCATGGTTAAAAATAGTCCTAATGGTCTTCTTCTAGGACCCCAAAGTAGGATTTTGTTAATATTCGCCTCTCATCCGTGATAGGTCGATAGACGGTAATAGCCTGATTTTCATTGACAATATGACATAGAAAATCAAGCTAAAAATAAAAATCCCCCTCACACCATTATTTACTCTCCAAATAACCTTTTAAAATTTTATTTATCTTTTTCAGTAAGGATACTGGTTCGATGGAATTTTGGAACCGGACTTTTTCAGGGTGTATACTTGAGCCCTCTATCACGTATTTTTTAATCAAAATTTTAGTTCATAAACGTCACGGTCACAATTTGAAAAAACTTGAAAGGATAATTGCAGCGTGTTAGAGTAGAAACTTCATAGCCGAGAAGCAAAACTCTCATGGGAACTTCTGCTGGACCCTAGCAACACCCCTATACCATTTTTGGACTACGGATATGTTCACGATATTGATATCGTTTTCGAATAAATCGAATCCCTGGGAACACGAATACAAAATCAGATTTTCAGTTGGACCCCTATAAGTATCGTATTCTAAAGGTAAGATGAACCTCCTCCTTGGTATGGAATGAGGAGTACAATGCTTATTGAGATCGCACTGAAAATCTCATTTCATATTCGTATTCGAGAGGGGGAAAACGACGCCAATATCATGAACGTGAACCCTAAAAGGAGGTGAGAAGGTGCTGCTACAGTCCAACAAGCGTCACTAATGGAGTTTTGCTTTTCGACTACGATTTTATATTCCATTAATGCACAAAAATATGTTAAATATGGAAACAATACGAACATTTCCATTTTTTTTTTTTTTTTAATGATGGCATATACATAAATTTTGGGTTTCACCTCCCCTTCACAATGAGGTACTTATCCAGAGATCTAACATAAAATCTGATTTCATACTCGTATTCAGGGAGTTTGATTTATGCGAAAATGACACCAACATCATGAATATATCCGTAGTGTAAAAATGGGTCCAGAAGGAGTTCTCATAAAAGTTTTTCTTCTGAGCTATGATTTTCTAGGGTTTAGAATTGACTCATGGTGGTATGAGCCATCCTGGCCCCTTCCCCCTCCCTCTAGAAACCTCCCTCCCGCTCTCAGATTCATTTTATGTTAAAGTTATAAATCTGCCTTCTCTATTATACTTCCCCCTTAAATTTAAATTACAGCTGTAACTAAATTTAAAAAAATGGAAATAGACTTGAATTTGTAAAAAACATTCAAAAATAAACGTACTTTCTTTCATGACAAAGAAAAAAAACTGTAGACCAGTACCAATTATTACTGGCCAAATGAAAATTTTTTCACAGGTGCACAGCGTACTCTAAAAATACTCCAACAGTAAAAATATCAGCCCTTGACTTTGATTTGGGGAGGGGAGAATTTGAAAACCGCCTAAAAACAATGAAAACATAATAAAAATCGAAATCGAAATAGCTCGTCTCCACCGTGCTGTGCTAAACACCGATCAAACTGGTTTACCGTATTGTTGGCGTACCTCGCCGCAGTTCCGCGGTATTGAACAGCGTTGTCGGACTGAATAGATTTTCCGGCGATAACTACGTTTGTCGCGTAATACCCGTGGCTTATTAACGCGACATCGGGATAGGTGGTTCTCCGTACTCGATATTGAACCACGGTATGCAGCGCGCGAGTACTTTTCGAACGGTCGTCGATTGACGTTGTTCGACGGCTGAACGGCACCGAATACAATATCGAATTTTCAATTTTAAGGTAATAAAGTGATTTTTTCTCTTCAGTATGAAGTGACCTCTATCCAAGATATAGGCATTGAAGCATTGATGATAATTTTTGCGAACAAGTAGATACAGAATTATTATTCTAGCAGATTTTTTCAAATTCTGGTGGTTTTTTATATGCAAAGAAATGGCTTAAAAAAGAAAACAACGCCGGATTCGTGTTCAGCGGGTAAAAATACCCCGATTAATACCATTTTTGCTATTATTTTACATAAAGTCTCAAAATTTAGTTTTTCCTCACCAGTTTCCCTGCTTTTTCAATTTTTTTATGACGAAAAAAATTGAATTTCGAGATTTCAAGTAAAATTATTCCGAAAGAAGTGTTTATTAAGGTATTTTGACTCGATAAACACGAATCCGACGTTAGTTTCTTCATTTGGTATTTTTTCCCAGTATAAAACACTCAAAACTCGATAAATCTGTTAAAATGAAACATTTCTGTAAGGGATTTTTTGAGATTTTAGACCCTTGTGCAACTGAGTTCGCCAAAAATGAATACGTTAGGTAAGTCTACTCGGTCGAACTTCGCTATCAGGTTTTTTTTTACAGTTGAAAATTTTAAATGGCAAAAACCACGAGAAGGAGTGCACCAAAATTGATGGAAAAATTATCGTAAATACACCTCTATGAGATGTAACATTGTGCCAAAGAACAGAAAATTTCATTCGCTTTCGCTGAAATTAAAAATCATTGAAAATATTGCAATAAAATGACCATAACTCCAAAAGGGAGAGGATGGGGAGGGAGGGGTCAAAATTTTTTCCAGAATTTTTTTATATCGAGGTACACTATCTGGGGGCATTGGATTGAAATCCGAGCTGGGGCCAAAATCACCCTTTACCCGGTTTTACCCTCTGTGTTCTTGAAGAGCAGCTTGTATTTTGAGACTATATACAAATCTTTTAAAAATGTCTTCCCTCGTATTTATTTTTCGGTTTCAGATAAAATGAACCCCATAAACTTATTCCCGAAGGTTGAAAAATATGTTTTGATATCCGATACGAATTTCTTCCTTTTCTGTTTTGGGTGAAATGAGTCCCAGAAACGTGTTCAGTAGGTTGAAAACCCATACATTTTCATATTCAACATGAATATCTCGAAAATTTTCAGTTCTACCGCTGCCCCCTCCTGGAGCCATTTTTGAATCTAGAGTCAAAATAATTCAAAAAATGAATTAAGTACTTCAAAAAACTCCTATACATCTAATTTCAGAACTCTAATCTCCTAGAATTTTTTTTGGGCCTCTATGCGCCATTTGCACCCCTAAGCTTGATATGGAAAGGAGAGATAGTGGTGGTGAATGGGATTAAATTTCGAAAACCGCCTATAAAAACAATGCAAAAAATAACAAAAAATGAAATAACTTGTCACCATACGACTTTTAGGATGCAATTTTTTTCTACTGCAGATTGCATGCACTCGTTATGGGTCAGACTAAACGAAATAACATCATCTGGGGGCATTAGATCGAAAAGTCGAGCTGGGGCCAAAATCACCCCTTACCCGGCTATACCTTTTATAAAACATTTTATGATTCAAATTAAAGTCTGTGCAATTATCTAAAAAGATAACCTTTTCAACTTCGAACTTACACGTTATACGCAAATTCATTTTTATTCAAATCCAAATCTATCAGCATCGCTTTCAAATCATATAATTCATCTCAGATTACGTTATCCTTTAACTGTGTTGTGTGTTGCGAGCTGGTAAATTTACGACTGAGAAAGTACTGTTATAAGGAGAATTACAAGGATTTGTGTCTATCGTATGGCATAGGCTTACATATGTGATGCATTATTATACGATGAGCTACAATCAATGGAAATTGTTTCGCTAAAGGAAAAACAATTTAATCTCATATACAAGCTGCATGATATTGTATCATATACGTGCATATTGCTTGAAAGTTGTAATTTGAACCACGAAATAGTGATGCAATTTACTCTTACTCATATACACAATCGCGTATCACGTCGCCATATCAACATACTGTAAGTCTAGACAACTGCGTACTCTACGATTTTAATTAAATAATAAAATATAAACTATATACGATATAACTTTAACTAGCTGAAATTTCATCGAGGAAAAGAACGCATTTCTATAGGAAAAAAATTTCATCATTTGTGCTGTACAAAAATATGAAATGTTCACAGGGTAATATTCCATTAAGAGTATAATCTTTAGATTTAAAATTTTTCGCTCTGTTTATTTTATTTTCGAGCCTACGTTTAAAATGTCGGCACTGAATTCGTCGGCAGGACTAGATTAGTGTGAAAAATTCAGGCTAAGCACCCGCAAAATAAAACGAAAAAAAAAAAAAAGTATATAGCTATCTAATGGTTAAATTATTTAAAGGAAAGAGATTTTCTCACTAAGAAGCAAAATAAACGTATTTCCTCTTTAAATTTGTCGTACTGAGTGAATTATTGGATTCGATTTCCATTCAATAAATTACGAACAAATTATCGAATTGGAAATTTGATAAGTATACAAAGGCGAGCTACTACAAAAAATCGTACTTTTAAACATGATTTTCAATTTTTTCGAATCTCGAATTTTTATCAACTCGAATGAAATATTGAGCTGATGTATACATGTCTCATCTATACCTTAACTCATTTTTATTTTCATTTCAAACATTCGAATTCGAATAATTGTAGGTATACAACTATTTTACTCATTGCCACTTGGTTATAATAATGTTGCCGTTTTTCTTTTCTTTTGTTTTTTTAAATTCATTTTTCATCCTTTTTGTGTAATTTTGTTCATTAATTATATGATATTAAATGTCGTGCCGAAAAGTAGCTAACAATTTGGGGGAAAAATTAATCTAACTGAGAATTTCATTTGGTTTTTTTTTACACGCGGTATAAGGTGGGTTTTCTTTTTATTTTTTTATTTTTTTGTAAAAAACACAGCATGACTCGCGATGTCAACGAAAACTAAAATAAAGACACGTTTACAGAATAATTACAAAATTATCTAAATAATACACGATAATTGAAATCTTACGTACATCAGATAATATTTGCTTTATTTTTTACACGCGATTTTCATGCCAATAAAGTATCTTCAACTGTGTATATGTAGGATAATATTTCAAAATAAACGGTATTTTAACAGGGTACCAGTATCATAAATACCCAAGCTTTTTAAGATTGTCATTATTGACAATTATGTTTTTTTTTTTTTTTTACTTCTAAGAAAATTTCAGTATTTGAACGTATAATCTGATGACGCTCGACACGTGAATACAAAGTAGCGGAAATTTAACATTTCCTTTTCCTGGAAAGGATCACAGCACTTTTGCAAAAGCAAGAACACGCAATATTCCAAATGCCTACCATCGGTTCAAAACTACCCGAAGTGGTCTTAATTTAAATTAGTTGAGTCTACGACGGCGACGCGATCCGACGTTAAGTATCGAGTTAAATGAACGATTCATCAAATCCCAACGAATCAACATATTTGAAAAATTATCTCGATTAAAATTCAAAGATTAGCATAAAAATAATGACCATCTTTCGTAGTATAATAATTTAAATATACGCCGCACCATTAAGCATGCTACAAAGTATACCTAATTTAACGCCTTGCCGCGGTTGTATTCAATGAAAACATAATTAAAATACTTTTTCCATCGTTAACCCTCATCAGCGAGTTGAATAACGTTTAAAATGTAATTGAAAAAATTTCTTCACACCATAGGTCCCTTATACTATCTCAACAATGAACTTATAATTATACCTTACGTTTGTTCCGCGTCATTAAATGCACTTTACGATACAGATCGAATATTTAAGCGTTTTACTTTCGTCATTTAACTTATATTTTATTGCATTATGCAACAGGATCATTACCGAGTGATATTGACTTTTAATATATTACGAATTTTTAAATTATAATATTCAAAATTCTTCGTAAATTTCGATTAGATTTTACTTTTGCTAAAGGTCACCGAGAAATCGTAGCGTTGATTAGACCTTTCAGAACATACCATTGTACCAGATCGTAACTGCATTGAAATTGAAAAAAAAAAAGCTTACTACTGTTCAAAAGTGTAAGGTATTTCACCCACAGAGTTTTTATCTATTTCTGAATATACGATCATGGTATGTAACAAAAAAAAAAAAAAATAATAATCAACACGTAGATAAAAGTTGAAAATAACTTGAAAAAAGTACGAAAAAAAAATTATTGATTTTTCTTTTTTTAGTGTCAACGAATGTTATGATACCTCTTTGTATACATGTAAAAGACGTTAATATGGCCTGAAAATCCCCTACCATGTTACTCTCAACTTCTCTGCACCAATCTGGGTAAAACGAGTCTATTGTCACTTTAACTGTTTTCAAAACACGTGGAAGTGTAAGGTGAAAAGCGCGATTATCTCGAAGCCTTGGTTTTCTTTTTCAAATCGTCGACACAATCAACAACATTGAATGCAGTTTTTCAGCACGAACCTTCAGGTTTGAGACTTCAAAATCGTACCATTACATTTTAATAATGAAATACAAAAAAAAAGAATAAAAGGCCGTCCATAGTTACGTCGTTTTGTACAAATTTTTTGGCAAAATTTTCCTTCTTTTTTTGTAAATCTACAAACGGGAGAGGGGGAGGAGAGGGTCCACAATAAGTGTTTGTAATTTCACTTTTAAAAAAAATTAAATCATATTTTTTTCATTTTTTTTCAATTTTTGAAGTTTTTGAACTTTTTGAACTTTTAGTCAGTTTTACTAGTTGAAAAAATCGAGTTGTAAAACTGAAATTCTTACCACGTCATTTTGAATTTATTTCGCAACTTTTGTGACTCGACCAATCGTTTGCACATTTCCAAATAAAATAAAATTTGACTCAACCCAGTACAATACCCTAACAACATCGGTTTGATGTTGCAAGGGCATGGGCATGACAAAGCCAACTTCCACGGTAAATTTGCCAAAAATCTATAACTTTTACCAACTTTTCCAACTTTTTTGAAAAATGAAATACATGGTTTATATGGTGCAAAAAGCAGTGTTTTTGGGTCCCAAGTTCATAAAATTAAAAGAAACAATTTCATGCCCGAGCAAAGCGAAAGCAAAATTTCGAGAGAAAATGAATTTTTCTAGTACTAAAATTGCATTTATAGAAGTTTTAAATTCACATTCGTTAATTTGCCAGATTGGGAAAAAGTGAAAGAAATAGTAGATATGCGGTAGAACCCCGATTATTTGACGCAATTGGAGAATGGGGGGTGCAAAACAAATTTTCAGCCTAGAAAACTGAATTCCAATTGAAATTGCTCAAAAGTTTCGCGTTGCTGGGGCATCCAACAGAAAAATTAATTTGATAATAATGGCAATAATTTCAAAGACCTCGGAATTAGAAGGCTGGCAACCCAACAACGCAAAGATTTTGAGTAATTTCAATTGGAATTTACTTTTCTAGGCTGAAAAACTTTTTTGGACCCATTATTGAGGTGAAAAGCCATTTATTGCGTTTTTTTGAAAAATGAATCACATACGTCGATTTTCACGATCTGCAACTTTTCAACCCCTAATAGGTGGTTATAAGTGGTATCGGATCGGATGCCAATGGTATCTACAAGGAAACGCAGTAACTCAAATTGCACTTTTTCAGCTCTATGACCGAGGTTCTAAACCTCTATTAGGGAGTGAAAATTACGAAAAATCGCGTTTTCTTCGAAAATGACACCACTTTAAGGGCCCATAACTCCAACGCCTCTTTGAACTAGGGTCACAAAATTTTATACGGTGAGTTTTATCGGTTGAAACATGGAAAAATCATGAAGTAAAATTTTTTTATCAACGTAAAAATGCATATCAAATCGAAGGCGTTCAACTTCTAAGTGTAGTTACCTTGATTCGATTACCCAAAATCACAAAGATATGAATCACGCAGTAAATGAAGTATTTATCTGGTAAGTGATTCAAGTTATCAAATGACAAGGGCAAAATTACCCCCAAGTTGCCAAGTTCTGAGAGTGTTATTTTATAATATTCACGAGATGAAATTAAGTTGAAATAAAAGTGCTGATTTGATTATTCGTGAATGTGTAATTTTTTGGAAGAAGCGCGTATTCCCGTAGAACCATTTCCTAATTGTGTTAAAAAATTGATGGAATTATATCAAATATGGACTGAACTACAGAAAAATGCTCAGAAAACCAAAAATGTATGTGAGGGGGAGGGGGGTGAATGGAAGGGCTCAAGCCCACCCTCAAACGCTGAATTAGCACTCTCCAATGTTCTCACGAAAACCTGGAAATTAACACTTTGCCGAAGTAAAATCAGAAAAAGTACAATTTTTCAGTTCACAGATGCCCTCAAATACTCATTTCTCAACCACTCATTATTGGTATTTTGCAAAATTTTTTGCTCTCGCTTTGCTCGAGCAATACTTCTTGATTTTCGTAAAGTGAATTTTTTCCTCATATATGAACAGAAGGGTTGAAAAAAACCACTTTACCTTTCCTTTTTTTTTTAGTAATAAGACAAAGGTACTGAACCTCTCCCCCCTCGATTTCGGCCTTATCTTCGCCTATGATCAAGACACATGTCTAAAGAGAAAATAGTGGCGCCGTAGGGCACCGTAACTTATGAAAAAAATTCACAAGAAGCTGAAAAGACATAATAAAACTATCTTTTTGTGGTTGACAAACTAGAAAATTTATCGAAAAAAGTCATTTAAAAGGAGTTACTTATGAAGAAATTTCGAATATTGATAGATGAAATATTACTTTAAAATATTTTTAGCAAGTTGACAGAAACGAATCATCTTAAATCTCCTAATTTTCATAAAATGAAAAATTGAAAATTCATCTCCGAAGCAAATCGTTAAATAACATTGTTGACATTCTGCATCAGTATTTCACGTCGCCAGTTTCTAGGAACTTGAATATCATTTCGTACCGAAATTAATTCGAAATAATGAGGGTTTTATTCTTCTTCAAGTATACATTTGCAATATTAGGTATGTTTTATTTCGATTATTTAAATGTACCTATATTTTCAATCGAATGAATTCAATTCAAATAAAAGGATTTTATTTGAGAAATTTTACAGAAAGGTTTTAGTAAAATTTCAAATAATTGAAACTTCGGTTAGATAATTTTTCTAATGATTAACCATGCTATGTAAGTAATTACAAGGACGTGCACTGTTGTGGATAGCAAACGGAAAATGAATGTATTTTCTGAATTACCAACACTTTTACGATGTATTTTTACCCTAGTTACGCATATCGTGTGTGGGATATTTTCGTAGATACGGTAAATCTCTGAAACGTAAATATTCCGCAGGTGTGTTATTTTCCTTTTTAATCCTGCTTGGATCACTTAAACGAGTATTATTTGTACGATAAATTCGCCAAACAGTAACAACTCATACGTCACCCTTAACTTAGTTCAAAAATACCTAACCACTGCGATTAGAATACGTGACATGTGCTCGTTTAAACATATTGTGTAAAATCATCTGTTTGAAAGAACCGCTAAAACTTGCATTCGAAACGGTAAAAAAAAATTGCAAAAATGAACCCTTTTTTTTTTTCAAATATCCAGTATAGACTTACAGAGGTACGAGCTAATGCAGAATAAAAGCGTGACTTTGAAACAGCACGCTATGGTATCCTTTAAAAGAATATTTTTCCACTGCCTAGATAAGTTATAAACTTAATGATCACTCTAGTTACTGTACGTACACGAACGTAGCATAGGTACACATATACATAATAAAATTCGCTATTATAGTATACCTACTGGTATAAATGTCATTCATAATGATAATACAAGTTTAACAATCGATTACAAATTACCACGTATAGCTTAAGTATTCTTGCACGTTGTAACTACATAGATACATACTTAAACAAGCTCGATGCAACGAAGTCGATTTCCATCCTGTAGCGATATGTACATTTGAATATTTTGTCGATTTTGAAGTCTACATCTGCATAGGATACAGTTTTCTCATTATGATGTTGAATAAACGAGTATAAACATATTTTTACAGGAAAGTTTTGTAGAATGCTGGTGTTTAAAATTTCATACTTATTTCTTCGTTCGTTAATGGATGGTAATCCAGCATTTTGGAAATACAGTATCCGTCTCTTTAGTCCCTACCTCCTTACACGTAATCTGTGGCTCGCCATAAAAGCGTTTCAGAAATTACGCATTAATCATGTTTTGACAACAAATACTTCGTGGGTGTTTGTGGATATATAATGGCGATAACTTTCCTTATAATATTTGGGATTTTACAAAAGTTGAATACTCCTATAAATACTATTTTTCCTACAGCATCGATGATGGCAGTA
Source organism: Ferrisia virgata (assembly GCA_900060175.1). Taxonomy (NCBI): domain Eukaryota; kingdom Metazoa; phylum Arthropoda; class Insecta; order Hemiptera; family Pseudococcidae; genus Ferrisia; species Ferrisia virgata. Next base: position 101,448 of record FIZR01020826.1, on the reverse strand, counting down.
CTGCAAGATTCTCGTAATAATAATTTCAACACGATAATACACTTACTTTTCAAAATCAGTCATTTTTTATCATAATTTTAAATTGAAATAACTTCTTTTTCTTCACATCTATGACATTTACGGATTTTTTAACACTTTCATAAATGCTACCCTGTATCCACTGTTGGGTGGACTGAATTTTGCATTATTTGGAAATCTGCAGACAGCGGGTTACAAATAATTACATGATGCCCTCGAAACGATGATGTAAACATTTAAGCTTCCGAACTCAACTTTTTCGCCTTCAAAATCGACCTAATGTCCAAAAATTTGAAAAAAATGTATTTTTAAAAATTTTTTACCTAAACTAAAATATTGTTATGCATATTTGAAGCAAAAATGATCATTGATGGCAAGTTTTCATCAGTATCACTCTTTTCAAGGATTTTTTTTTTAATGTCACTTTTCGTGTTTTTGCATGATTTCCAGAAAAACTGCGAAGAAATTTTTTTTGAGAAGCAGCCTCCTGAAAGAAGCAATATTTCAGACGAAATGGGGTTCTGTTGGAACCAAGGGAGTGATAACGTAAAAAACTTTAAAAATTTGCTATGCATTTCTTTTCTTAAGATCAGTGGCGTGGCGTGAGATAAAATTAAGTTTAAGCAATATATGAATATTGAAAATTTTCTTATTTAAATTTTAACTCAATCTTAGGGTAGCGTTGAACCATTCATTAGTACATGAGTAATTCGACGAATGCTTACACAAACCTGTATCCACCACTCGCCAGTAGATACTGAATCAATCTAGCTTCTGTTCAAATTTAATTAAATATTTTATATTATTAACTGAAGTACCAAAATCAATAAGCATGATTTATTTTAAGAATGTGTTCAGGATTTCATTGTGAGTATAAAATATAATAGAAAAATTTGGTTGTTCTATTGATCAAACTTATGTTAACGTAGTGTTGAACCGTTTTCTGGTACATATATATATATTAGCAGTAATTTTTTTCCCGATTTTAAAAGTGTAAGAATTGCTTACATTGCTTACATGGACGCCACGCCACTGCTTAACATTCAAGTTGACGTTCAAGTTGTTCTTTGTCCAGATATTGATGATCCACTGTTGACAGTCTAGATCTTGATGATCCACTAATGATGGTCAACTCTTGACAATTTACAATTGACTATCAACTATTGATGGTCAAATGTTGATGGATTTGAACCATCAACATTTAGCAATTCAAATCTCGATGATGTGGATGTTAATGGTCCACTATTGTTAGTCAACTCTTAACAGTCCACGGTTGACTATCAACTATTGATGGTCAAGTGTTGATGGATTTGGATCATCAAGAGTTGACAGTCTAAATCTCGATGGTGTGGATGTTGATGGCTCAATATTGTTGGCCAACTCTTGACAGTCCACTGTTGACCACCAACTCCCTAATGATCAAGTGTTGGCAAGTTTGATCTTTCAACAGTTGGACTAAGTTTAACAAAAAAGTTGAGCCTTATTTTCAAAAAATACCAAGTTTAGAAAAATTTTGAACTTTGAGCCAGTTTTTTAAGTTGAAAAAATTGAACCAGAGAGCTGAAATTTTTACATCCTTTTGCGACTGTTTTGTAGCTTTTTCCACTCCAACTTACGCAGATTTTCAAAACAAAAAGCAAATATTTAACCTATCTTAGTAACCACCTCATCTTCATTAAGAATGGTGAAACGTTACTAACCTCAAATTTTGGAATCGAATATCAGATATTATTAAATGATCCCAAAAAATAATTTTAAGCGCAAAAACCACCCGAACTATTTTTTGAAAATTTTCCATAATACCATTTTGATATCGATCATAAATTTGGATGTCCAAATTATATTTCTGATCTCATTTTATGAAATAGGATTTCACTAATTGCTAAGTAAAGCAAATAGTTTTGAAAATAAACGCGAAACACATCATTTTTTTTAGATTCCAATTTTTTTTTCATCTCTGTGGGGGAGAGGAATAAAATAAGAGCAATTTTGCGCTCAAATCATTTTTTAAATCCATCTAACAATATCTGATGGTTTATTCCAAAACTCGAAGACAGGTACATTTCATTACTCTTAACTGGTGTGCTCTTTACCAAATCTAATCAAGATAAATAAAATATAAAAGTAAAGAATTCTGTATCTCACACATAGGAATGCATTCAACAGCTAGGTGTTGCTCCAAAGTTTATCCAAATCAAGCTATATATTAATTTTACTCTTTTAAAGAATGTAATATAATTTTCCATGTAAGACAACTCAAGTACTCAATGAAAAGGCATCACTTTGAACCAAACCCAATTTACCCATTTTCATGCAAGCTGTCGTACGACAGCTGGTATCTACTCTCATGGGATAATGCATACTTGCGTATTGTATGTAAAATATAACTTGGCAGGTTTAGTGAGGTCGCGAATAGGCGGAAAATGTGTCATTTGAGCGATTCTCAAGACATTTTCACACAAAACTGTTTAGTTACGTCATCGTCATATCGTAGCCATCTATATTATTTTAGACCTAAATGGAAAATCCTACGTGAATTTCATCTGCATTAAATTTACTAGAGACTACAGACCGATGATTATGGGCCAATCATTTACCTACATAGAACTTAAATTTCAAACAAAGAAAAATAACAAATAAGTCATTTCACCTCCATCACAGAAAAATCAGCACTCCATGCATTCGAGTGTGTTCACATTGTGCATTCCTAAATATTCATACGTGCGTATTAATTTTTATAGAATAAGAATTCTTCTTATTTTTGTAAACAGTTAACATAGTATGGGCTGGTGCTCCTGGCGCAAAAATATCTCAGATGGTATGACAGAGACTAAAGCTAAAGGCATGAGATATTTCACACGGACAACTTGAAATGCGGATAAATGAAGTTTTTCACTATTCATCATCATTAGGTCTCAGTCGCTTATAATTGTATTACCCCTAGAAGAACACACCATCTATCACAATCCCATGACTGTGAAGCAGCTCTTACTACAGAGCCTATCGGCACTTTGACGATGTCACACCACCAGATTGGAGATCTTCCTCTACCTCTTTTACCAGGGGTTCTACCAAAGAGATTGTCGTTTATACCTAGAATGCATCCCTCACATACAACGCTTAGCTTAACTGACTCCCATATTTGATTTTTTTGACAGACCCACATCTCAAAGGCATCAATTCTTCTTCTATCATCTACCTTCAACGTCCATGTTTTCGCAATATACAGGAAAACAGAGAAAACAAGTGATCGTAATTATGTGATCATCGTAGATGTTGAATAACTGCGAAGATTCTATATATCATTGATGCAACCCCTTTTTTGCTTGAAAAGTTTCGAATTCATCAGTATCAAACCATCACCACCACAGCATTAAACTAAGATAAGAATTCCACTAGATGTACTATGTAAGAAGGGACTCCTATTTCTTTTAAAACTTCAAAGAGTTCCTTCCAGTTCATGCAGTCAAAAACCATGGTGTAGTCTATGAAACACATCACTGCTGATATGCTGAACTCGCTGCACTTCTCAATGATATGCTGGACATTCATTATCTGTTTCCCTTGTGTCTCTTTCTAGCACGAACCCACCTTGTTCAGGTAAAATTTCCCTTTGTGGATACTAGGGTGGGTCGAATTTTGTTGTTTTTTTTTTTTGGAAATCTGCACACAGCGAGGTCACAATAGTTGCGAAATGACCTCAAAAGGACGAGGTAAAAATTTCAGCCCTACTCAAAACTCAATTTTTAAACTTGCAAAACTCTTTTGAAGTTAAAATATTTTCAAAGATTGAAAAAAATAGAAAAAATGAGAGAGAATGAAATATTGCATTTAATTGTGTAAAATTGATGCCCTACATCGATTTTAGAGAGCGTTTCTAAAAAAAAATTCCTTCCTGATTTTTCAGAAAATCATAAAAAATTACAAAAAGCTATTTTTTTTTAAATTCTTTGAAAAATGGGGTAATGATGAGAAAATGCCGCCAATAACCATTTTGGATCAAAACAAGTATAATAATTCAATTTTTGAATAAATTCTCGTAAAAAGATTTTTCTGAAAATACTTGAACTTTGAGTGAGTTTTGCAAGTTTAAAAAATTGTGTTAGCAAGCTATTTCATAACTATTGTGACCCCACTGCATGCAGATTTCCAAAAAAAAACTAAATTCAGCCCACATTCAGGTTTTTCCGAAAGTTGGGGGAGGAGGGGAATAGAAAATAATTTGCGAAATTACGTCAAATAAACGTGGTAAAAATTTTAGGTCTCTAACTTGACCCTTGCCCAACCCCCTTTCTAGAAGACTACATTAAACCAAAAAAAAACACTTTCATTTATTATATCACAAAAAATGATGAGATTTTGTATTTTTCTTCATTACTAGTAAAGAACTTGAATAATTGATTTTTTCCATTTTTAAAAGAATTTTGGGACTCCTGCAAAGTAAAAAAAATTGCGAAACTTTTTTTTGGTCTCACGTGGTCTACTATGACACATTAGCACGCTACGACTTGTTAGCACCAAAAAAATAAGAGAAATAATTTTTTTTTTATTATTCATATAAATTTTGAAGTTTTAAATCAAAAGGATATAGGATAAGGGTGAAGTTAAAGACCTCAATTTTTACCACGTTCATTAGACGTTATTTCAAAACTTTTTTCCATACTCCCTCCAATTTTCAAAAAAAAAAAAATTAAAGCTGAAACGCCCTAGTGAATAACTCTCGATCTGGTTGTCTAGGATTCATAATATGACTTTGCTGCCGGGTGGAATAGAAGCGATTGTTCGATAATTGGAGCATTCCCATGACATATCTATCAAGTTGATTTTGCTGGTTGTCTTTTCACTGCCTCAAACCGTATATCAGCTCCTGCGGCTCAGAGACTAGACAGACATACATACATAGACTTTGCGTATGTGTATATGTTGTCTAATAAATGTCTTAAATACTTTACTTTAACCCAAAATACACTGTACACTGTGTTTCAGCATAAGCAGTAAATTCATCAATACTTATTTTCATTTTATGAATTTTCAATAATGTAAAAATTTTGAAAGTAGCATAATTCAATCCCTTCAATTCTTTGGGTAGGCAAATTATTCTTCATACGCGTGTTATGAATTTACCTAACTCTAGTATAAAGGTAGCAGGGCTAATACGAAACACTCGGTATGTTTTTCCAAGAATTTGAATTTTTTATATTTTTTGTTTTTCACTTCTTGGTGATTTGTTCCGATACGTAATCAAGTGGAATCATTACGTCCTTAACGAAACCAATTATATAGCCGTAAAGTAATCAGCCGACTGCCGACGCGATGAATATTTTACGATTCTTGAAATCCAAACAAAAACTTTTGGCGATAATAAGCGTTCTATTTGGTCAAGTAAACAGAAACACCGTTTCAATTGGAATGTAAAATAAACCTTTCTGAATATCTTAATTTCTAATGCCACAATTTACCGTAGATACACATAGGAGAGAATTATTTGAGTATACATAGGTATAGCAGGTACCTATAGCCGATTTTTGTTTAGGTAACTGATGAAGTAGGTACCTGTTATACCTACATAAGAGATTTAATATTCACCATTTCGCGATTTCACCGACACTAAACCCGCGTGTTTAAGAATAAATATTTCAGCTGCACTACCTAAAAGGAACGCGGTTTCAGCACAAAAATCAAACGTTTTATACGCGTGATTAATTTTCAGCAGAATTAATCGTACGCATGTAAATGCTCATTTAAGGAAACATTTCGCGAAAAATTCGTCTTCGCAGTGAAAATAGAACAGTTAGGTGGTATTTGTAATGATTCGACGTATTTCACTTTCGATTCGGCATAACGCAAGTATTTATCAATTTGTGCTGCGATATAAAACTAGTGAAGCGAAATACCCGCTCTTCTACACATCTAAATATACGAATGAGTCAAATGACGCTAATGAACGCTTAATATCATCGACCCAAAAGCACTACAAAATAGTTTTGGTTTCATGTTTGAATATTTTACTCGCATATAACTACGACGCTTATATGCTTCGCCGTCTTCCAAGAATCGTACTTTGTACACTATAACATACCTCGCTACCTACCTACCTACCTACCTACCTACCTACACCAGGCGTATAAAAAGTAAGGATCGCGATGTAAAAACCTTATAAAATAGTAACTGGCACAATAGTTCGCAATCAGTTAGCTAAATCGTCGAATGTAGGTACTAGGTATACAGCAATAGTAATTCGCGTGACCAAAGCGAAAACTTATGAACGAATTAACGCATTCTATCGATTAACTCGTAGCGCAAAAACAAATAAACCACTTGAACGTCACCGACTTGAAAAAAAAATTTTAATTGGCTAATCCGAACGCCCTCATAATTCTTTGATAAAGAAACAATCGATGGGCTGATAACGAGTCGAATATACTTACTCGGGCCCAGTACCCGTGTATACATTATTATCTTTTCAACCTCAAAATTGTGTTAGGTTTTTGGTGCCTTTACCTATCTCGCCGTAACTTTCATGTGATCTAAGTGTATTTATACGTACATACGTATGTATACATACGAAATGGCAAGTTCGTGCTCGCGTTTTATTTGCCCTAACAAATTAAAACTTACAACCGACGAGGTGACGTATCATTTCGAATAAAAATTTTACAACTTGCGAAAGCGGCACTTATTTCAATAGCAAACCGGCTACTCAAATCTAGTAACCAGCAAAGTATCAATTTACGTGGCTAAAACAACCCTCGAGTCGATAAATTACCATTAAACCAAAGGACGTCATTCTTAATCCGTCATAGGCGGTTGGGTTCACGTCGTTATCATTACTCTACGACCGTGAAAAATTTTTCCATGTTTTAAAATACGCATCCGTACTCGTAAAATTCGCCAGTCGATATTTTTTTTTTCAACGTTAATTTGTGCATATTGTCATTAATATCCGACCAACACGAATCCATTCCGCAGATACGCCTTTATTAGCACGCTAAAAAGTTGAATTATAAATACCCGATCGCGAACACGCGTGAAATGAAAAAATTTTTTATTTTTAACCACCCCTGTCTTATTCCTATAAACTAACCGAGTCGTAATAAAATACAACTTTCTAAACGTATAATGAATCATTCAACTGTTTTATTATAAGACGTACCTCAACGTGTTTTCTTTACCTATCTTAATATTGCATTCAACTTGCTTGGAGTAGGTACAGATACTGAGGCATAGTCCACATTTCAGTACGGTGGAGTGAGGCCTAATTTCTTTTAATAAAATTGGTCTTCGGTATGCTACATGTACAAAGCACCTTTATTCTAGATTTGTGAAACAAGAGAGACATTTTTGGAAGGATTGGATTTTCTTAACACACAACATTGCATTTGTCAAAGTTCCACAATGAAAAATAAAGTTTTTAATATGAAATCTTGAACATATGCAGGGTGTTCTATACTAATGAGAAGTCCCTTCAGCTGGTAACTATGCAACACATACCTAATCTATGTATGTATGTGTTTGTCTGATCTTTAAATTGAAGGGGCAGAGACATGTTTGTAAAAACTTTTTTTTTTTTTTTGAAATCTGTACCGTATTCAACTATTTTTCCCTCGACAATTGTATGAGATAAAAAGTTTGAGTTTAGCCCACTGAAAATAAAATTTTATGTAGAATTTTTTGGTATGGTAATTTTTTATCGTGGTTCATTGAGTGAGAGCGCAGGATACAAAATTATTGAAAAAACATGTTGGAGAATTTTCCAATTTTATAAACAATAACGAGTGGACAAAGTTTTGAGAATTTTGAATAAAACCGAGAAATTTTTCAACACGTTATTTTCAATAAGTTGGTCCTCTGCGCACTTTCCCAATAAGCAATGATAAAAAACTATCACACTAAAAAATTATGCTTAAAATTTTCTTTTTAATCAGCTAAACTCGAACGTTTTATCCGTTATAGTTGTAAAACGAAAAATATTCAAATTAAATGAATGGATTTGCAAAAATAATTTCAAACGAAGATATCTCTGTCCCTTCAATTCGAAAATCACGCAAACATACATACATGTAGTTGGCATGTGTAGCATAGTTATCGATTAAGGGAGCTTCTGAATGAGATGAAACACTCAGTATAGCATGAATATTAAAAAAAGTATCACACTGCGACGCTTTTGAGCCTGATTTTCACGAATTAAGAAGATATTCGAATTGTTCACTCTTGGAATAAAAAAAATGAGCGCTCTGGGATGTTTTTTCTTGAACAGTGATAGGGGTACGGGTAGATATTAGAATGAATAGCTGCAACCCCCAAAAGGCACATCTGAGATCTACGCTAAATCTGTATAGCAAATTTCAAACCACTACTTCAAGTTAGAAGGAAGCTATGCGGGGAGTAAATACAAAAAATAAGAAATACCGACCAAAAAACTATATTTTTGGGGCTGTAAGAGGGTGCAATGAGGTTGATAAATCGTAACTCCAAAAAAACACGTTTAGGTTCTATACTAAATTTACATACCAAATTTCAACTTCCTTGCTGAATTTGAAGGTGAAATGAAGGAGGAAACCCCCTTTACATAAATTTTTTTCTCCGTGAATTTTCAACTAATTTTTTTTCAAACTTGGTATAAAAGTAAAGGTGCTGTGGAATTTTTCCATATTTTTCAAAACCTAAACTTTGCCTTGAAATGAACTTTTAAAAATTTGGGATGGCTTATAGTACCACCGTTTTGATCTGGTCAGTCGAAGAATTCTCTCGTATTATATGAGGATCATTTTACACTGCCCAGAATTTTTTCAATTTTTTTAGGGGAACGTCCCGTCTCCTGTAGGGTTCAAAGACTGCATTGTTTGGTCTGTTAGTCAGAAATTGACGTTCAACAAATGAAAAAATTTGTTACTTCAAAAAAGTTCTACAAAGTGTAAATCGTAAAACACCTGTAATTAAACGAAAAATTTTAAGAAATTCATCAAATTTCAAAATCTTGAGCCATTTTTTGTCAACATTTTTTCAAGACAAGACTACTCTTGTCTTGTCTTGTCTTGAGAACATCTCTAAAATAAGTATCTGGCCTAGCCAAAAATGGTTGTAATGGTGTTGTAGGATCCCAGAATGAATTTTGTAGATATTCCCTCTCCCTCTCTTATCCGCCGTACGGCGATAGACCGTAATAGCCTGGTTTTCATTGACAAAATTGTATAGAAAATCAGGCTAAAAATGTTCAAATTTTAGGAACTTGAGTTGTGTCCACACCCCCTCCACCTCCTTATACCTATACAAGATTTCTATGTATGGTTAAGTGGCATAAAATACCATATGGAGTAATGTACATATAACTGTTGTACAAATAACGTATACAATTGTTAAAATCATCAAATAAATATATATTTAGTACGATCTTCACAACGATATTTAAACGACGACATCCAATAAATTTCTCATGGTTACGATTTCGCACTGGCTCGACCTTAACTTATACACTATTGTTGATAATTTGGCTACTGTTCAAAGATCGACTTTTTTTCGACCCTATCTTTGCTAAAAAGTGATGTCATATTTAAAGGCTACATCATGCTCTAATAATCTAATTACAAAAAAAGAAAAAAAAAAGGCGACGCGACGGTTATCGAAATTCCATTCTCAGTGATTACACAGCACGGACCAAAATGAGCAAAAAAATATAAGTACGTACAAATAAATTGGGAAAAGAGGATATTTTTGCGTTATATTTTTATACTTACTCAGTTTATATGAGATCAAGATATCAATTTATATAGGCGTATGATGTAGCTGGGGTTTGAATTCGCCATTAGGCGGTTATTACGAGGAATTTCTCATTTATTTTTACGCAATAAGAAGTGTTTTATTGGAGATGATAAAATTTAATAACGAATTTCAAATGAAAAATGTCACGAAATTTATCAAAAATTTATAAATAGCCGAAAGGAAATATCTTATCTTGTAACGTCAAAATTCACCTACATAATTAAAAAATACTAATTTGCAATTTCGGGTATTTTTTTTTTCTTTTTTTTTCTACAGACTGACTAAGTTTTCGATGTAAAAGACAGATTCGATCACCGAATGAAAGCGTTGTTAAGAGATGACAAATTAAAAGATTTATTTTTATACGTAGGCATATAACGATAAAAAGTCGTACCCAGTAGACGACAAAAGATAAACTTCATTTTCAAACTTTTGAGCTAAATCTGGTCTATCTTCGGGTCCCATATGTATTTAAGTGTTCCTCGACTTCAAAATGAAAACATCGACAAGGCTTACTTACAATGTATCAACTTGACAAACATCAATGAAATTTTATCGCGTTATAAGTTGCTGAATTAATACAAATTTTCCAAGTAATAATGAATATGAAACGGATAATTAGAGAAAAGTAAATTTAAGAAAATTTTTTATCATAGTTCAAAAAAAATTTGAGTTGAAAAGGACACCGTTTATTAATGGGGTCGATTTTTAAACGGAACCTGAGAAAAGGCCACAATATTGAGCTTTTTAGAGCGAGCAAAATTTTTTTCAATGCGTATCCAGGATGTTTTGTCTTGATATTACATTTTTAAAATCATAATACAGCAACTCAAGTTAAACACATGTATAATGTTTTGTTTATCGTAATCATTGCAAGAACAAAGATACGCAAATCTAAATTTTTTTCCTAAAAAGTTGAGGTGATTTTTAAAATTTTCAACTTTTTATTCAAAAATGTTTGCGTTATCCGGTTAGTGTAAAAATATAACCTATATGATGCAACCAGACTATTACAGTCTATCGATCTACGGTAGATGAGGAGGAGGTAAATGGTAAAAACATCCGTTTTTGGAATCATAAAAGACCATTACGACCATTTTTTGCCATATCAAATATTTATTTCTATTTTATTATTTTTTTTCTCCCAAAAACTAAAAATCATTTGCTCAGCTCGATATCGACCAAAATCGATAAAATTTGGGATATAGGCTTCGATTGGCGGCAGATTTGATATTTTCGAGTGGAAATGACCTCTATAGATAATTCAAAGTTACATAACGTATCCTAAAATCAGTTTCCTAGGTCAATTAGGAAGGGAGATATGCAGGTTTTTCCTCTTTTTCACCCTGAAAAAGTCCTGCCCCCCCGTATCCCTCCCCAAATGGAGCCAGAAAGTTGAAATTTAAATGTAGACTTGTTAGAGGACATAGATGTGTCTCATATGGGTATCAACTTTTCAAAACCATTTCGCCCTCTTACAGCTCAGAAATGTAGTTTTTTGGGCAGGTTTTCTCAGATTTTGAGTTTGTTCCTCGCATAACTCCCATCCAAATTGTACTAAGAGTTTAAAATTTGATACGTACATTTACTAGGGGCCCTAAATGCGCCTTTCGGGTGTTTCGACTTTTCACCTTCATTGCACCTCCTCACAATCCCAAAAAAGTTTTTTGTCGGTTTTTCCTTTTTTTTTTTTTGAGTTTGTTCCTCGGGTATCTCTCCTCGCCCGAATTGGCCTAGGAAATTGAAATTTTGTATGAAGATTTAGTACAGGTCCTAGATGCGAGCGATGTCGATTTTTTTAAACTCATTGTATACCCCCCCCCCCCTGTCGTTCTTTCAACAGCTCTGTACCTAGACCTACACGCCATTAATACCTAATACTTAAAGCCATCTCCACAGTAATTAATATTTAAAAATTGTACGAGAAAATTGTTGCAGTCATAAAAATAATACAACGGTAAGAATAGATACGAAAAAAATAAAATGTACTCTTTCAGAATAGTACAGAAATCTGTTCTCATCATACAGTTGACAATGAAGTTTGAAAGAAAAAAAAAAAAGAACACACTCGTAGTTGTGCATGTATGTACATTCCATTTCAGTAACCTCGAAATATTCCCAACGGAGATTTCAGCTACCATTATGGTCATGTACTCGTGGCAGTTGGAATCCGAGAATTTCGAAAATTAGGTTAAATAAGTTGTCTATGGTACGTTTTAGGCACAGTTATCGAACTGAAAGAGTCTTACACGAATTCCAAAGATCCCACAGAGATTATCACATTTTTCTGTTCGCCATTTCCGACAAAATAATAAATAAGGGAATTGGGGTAAAACAAATTTGTAGATTCGTTTTGTAAGGTTGTAGCCAGCACTGCCAATAATAATAAAATGTCAAATGAAACAAGATTTTTTTTTTTGGAACCTTTTGGCTTTTAAAAAGCTAGTACCGTGGTTTATCACGTATTACATTCTCTCTAATTGACTAAAAATAAGGACATCAGTTTCTGGGTTGAAAAATTTTTCATTCTCTACACAGAGTAATTAAAAAACCAACGTTTTTGACAATTTCTTTTGACCAACTGGTCCACATTCACCGTTTTATTTTTCCTGCTTGATAATTGTTGAACGCCTTCTTCTTATAATGTATCTCGTCTCATTCCATTTTATAAATAGCTTTCCTTCACTTTCTAAAAATCTACGAGGTATTTTCTATAAGACAACATCTGCTTTCAAGTAAATTAATATTCATCGACATACACGAGTGTTTCATTCAAGTATGAAAAAAAATTTAAACCTACTTCCTTTGACTTCGCAATCACAATAAATATATTCAAATTATAATTTTATACTTTTTTTTCAACCAAGGAAAAATAAGAAGCTCAATAGAAAAAATACTATTCTTTTCACAACACGTCGACCGTCGTAATTCAAAAATACCCATTGATATAGAGAATAAATTTCCGACACTTATCGATATATTTTTTATTGAAAAAAAAAAAAAAAAAAAATCTCGATAACCTCCGAACTATAAATATAGGCGAAAATATGCAGAATTTTTATATATTATATCGAGCTAATAAAATATTTGCGCTATCAACTTGGAATACATTTACGGTATAGAGGACAAGGATGTTTTGATTTTTGGACAAAAGAATACGTCAAAATAGATAAAGCTTTCAACAACCTTCGAGATTTACTACATATATATATAAAAAGAGGGTACGATAGTGAAATTTAAATTTTTGCCACCCGTCAAAAAATAAATAAAAGTGAAAAGCTCACTTTAGGGAATAGGATATTGCAAATTAAATTTCACTGATGCGAAAAAAAAAAAAAAAAAAAAACTTGCACACCGTAATAATAATAATGTGCCCATACTACCCAGATAATAATTCTTGTTAACCATTTTCTACCTATATCAACAACATAGTTTGAAAATTTTTTACGACTTAGATTTTAGTAAATAAAACGATATAAATAACTTTTTTTATAAAAAAAATAAATGATAAAAAATGTTATAAATAATTTAAAATGAGAAAATTATTATCAGCGGATTGAGAAAATACGGAGAAAAATTTTTTAAAGCCAGGAAACGTACTTGGCCAAATACTCGACCGTTACAGTACAATTACTTCCGAACCATTTTTCTTTTTAATAAGACAAACATCAAAATGAATCAATTAGGCGCTATCTCTGTTTCCAGATACTCGTTTATTTTTTGTTTTCGTTCCAGAAATTCTTCTAAAATTAGAGTTATGGTTTCATTACACCACATCAGTTTTTTTCCCCCTCAAATTCCAGCATATTCTTCTCTCTTTGTGGTATAGAAGCTATGAGTAAATTTTTCTCACACATGAAATTTTTGGTATGCTTTATAGTTGAGGAAAAAAAATAGAAAAAAATATACGTAAGCAAAGTTAGCTCATTAAAAACTGATAGATAAGTCATATTCTATATGTATATTCGTCTGTCGAAATGTTATAATAATACTGTAGTGAAAATAGGGAATCGTATTTCCCTTTACGCGCGAGAGTTAACCTTTACCCTGCTGCAATAGGGGCACACACGTGCTTCGTATCAATTCATTCGTTACATTTGGTACGGATTAAACACACTTTAACTCGGCAACTTTTCGGGATATTTCGACTACAAAAAGCCTTCTCGGTTTTCGCAAAGCCGGAAACGCAGTTTCATAAAAAATATAAGACACTGTGGCGTCGTTGGTGTATTTTTTTCCCCCATTTCGTCGTATATATACTAATAAGTTGTGGCGCTTCTAGAATGCCATTTCTTTTATTACAACCAAATAAAAAAAATAAATAAATATACGTGGAAGAAAAATTGAAATTTTATAGTACAAAGGTTACTAAAAACGAACGAGGCGCTGTCAATGAAATAAAGAATGAGACCATTATTATGATTTTAAATTCTTATACCATTAGCACAGTATAGGCTACAGTTATACCATTAAAAAACCGTTTAATTTTACAAAAAATTAAAATCGCACAGCTTAATTAAATCGCAATCTATTTAGACGTATTTTTTTTTTTTTTTTTTTATTCAAAAGGCTATTTATCTTAATTAAGTGCATATGCGTTTGTGTAAGCGGTAGTGAAGCTTTATTCGTAATTACCATCAACTCGATAGATATAGATATTGAAGCTGACATTCGTGAAGGTGTTCTTAAAATATGCTGCGAAAACCACGTGCAACAAGTACACCAAACTTTATCCTAAGCGAAATATTAACGCGAAGCGAATTAATTGTTAGACGAATTAGGAACCAAGTCATTTTAAACATATTGGACGAATTTTTGGCCACACGCCATGATTTACGTATTTTACAATTGAGTTTTCTTCTTTACTCGTGTAGCGTAGTTACCCATACAACTGCAGCCATGTTCGTTAAGGTGCCTAACGAGATATTTACAGAACTAGTTTACAATTGTAATAAACGATTTGTTAGATTTGTACGTTTACTATACGAGTAAATTTGTTTTGTTTTTTCATTACCAGGTCAATTGTTGTTTACCTAAATTTTTTGTAAGCTTACAGCAAAAATTCGTTGAAAAATTATGATAAATGAAATTTTACTTTTTTTGTGAAAAATCCATGTTAAGAAAATGGGATAATTTTTCAAAGTGGAAGATTTCAGGCTTACATAAAAATTTCCAAAATGTTCGTACAAGGGTGGAAAGATTTTTATTATTATTTTTTTGTTGTAAACCTGTAAACGGCCGAATCATAATTGTAGACGGAGATGGGGCGGGTGAAAGGGAGGACCTAGGTCCCCTTCATCCATAGTCAAATTAGCCTTCGCAAATATTTCCGAGAAAATTTACCAACTGATAATTTGTACGACTAGAAACAGGCAAATGTCGTTGTTGGAGGTCAAAAATGACTTTAAATGCACATTTTTGAACCTTTCACTTTTGGTATTGTGTAAATTTTCGCCCTTGTTTCGCTCGAGCTATACTAGCTACACTAACAATGAAACGTGACCTTTTTTTTTTTTTTTTTTCAGAAATGAAGATATAGGATTTAAGCCCTTTTAAAAATTTTGACCTTGTTGCCTAATGACATCAAAAAGCTGTGGTAAACATTTCAGGCCCCTAACTGTGTTTTTTTCAACAGGTAAACCTCATTCCCTAAATTTTTTTTACTTTCAAAAATTACCAAAAAAAATTTAATACGATTATTGCACCGTTATTTTTAGTTAAAATGATCGACTCGTTCATGGGCGTTAAGTTTTCACCATCTCGAGGATGCGTTTCTTACACAAAAAAAAATGCCTTCATATTTTTTCAAAAAATTGTAAAAATGGCAAAAAATTATATTTTTTGAAAATTGAAAAATTTGGTAATTATGAAAACTAACTACCACTTGTAATTTTTGGTAATAATAAAAGTAGGTATAATAAATACATTTTTACATAAATTTAAAAAAAAATTTTCCAATTCAAAAAAATTTTCAAACTTGAATAAGTTTAGCAAGTTGAAAAAATCGACTTACCTAAGTGGTTAAAACTTTTACCACATCGTTTTCAGATCATTTCGCAACTATTGTGTCTCAGCAGTTCTCAATTTACCAAAAAAGCGAAAATTGACCCATTTTAATGTTCATTTGACCGAAATGCCTACTTGATCGTTGATTTTTAGCAAAAACAGCAAACTGAATAAAATCAACATAATTTCACTTTTTAGCATTGTTTTATATGCCACAGTCTGAGTGAAAATCAGGCTATTAAGCTCTATCGGCCAACGGCGATTGAGGGGGAAGGGGAATATCAACAAAATCCATTTTGGGCTCCTAGAAGCTCATTACGACCATTTTTGGACATGTCAGGTATTCATTTTTATTACTTTTTTTTTCGAAGACTAAAATCATTTACTTTGCTCCATACTGACCAAAGTCGCCCCAATTCTGTCAATAAACTCAGTTCTGCGGCAAATTAGATATATATGAGTAAAAACGACTTTGGGTCAAAATTCAGTTAAGCCCAAATTTGGGGGAGGGGGTGCTGAGGTGTTAAAACCGCAAACATTTTTTTTTAAGTCAATCGATAGAAAATCAAAAGTTGTTTCACATGTCCAAAAGTCAGTCTTTTGGGTCAGTTAGGAGAGGAGATACGGATATTTTTCCCTTATCGATCGTGAAAGAGGGATGTTCCTCCCTCTTCTTCATTCCAAATTGAGCTAGGAAGTTTAAATTTGGTATGTAGACTTAGTAAAGGTCATGGATGTGCCTTTTGTAGGTTTTGACTTTCATTCTCATTGCACCCCCTCACAATCGAAAAAGTTGTTTTTTTGTAAATTTTTCTCCTTTTAGTTTATTCCTGACATATCTCTCCCCGCCCCCTCATCAAATGGGGTTAGGAAATTGAAATTTGGTATGCTGATTTAATATATGTCCTAGATGTGCCTTTTGATGGTGTACACTGTTTACCCGATTGTACTTCCCTTAGCTTCTCCACACTTCACGAATATCCTGCTGTTTTTTCTTTAAAATCTCTTGCTTCACCGCGAATTTGACCATTGCATTTGGGACCAATTTTATGACCTAAAAGTATAGTTTTTGGATGCCCAGGTGAATAAAAAAAAGTCAGTTGGGATAGAGGCGGCATCGGAGTAGGTGAAAATATCGAAAAATTTCTTTCTCAAATCGTTATATATAAAATTCAAAGTTTTATTTTTTTTTTTTCATTCAAAAATTCTTTAAATTAAACTTTAAAGTTAAGTTTACCAGCAAAATAAATTACCCTGTAGCTGCAAATTTCAAAGAATTTTGTTTTAAACATTACAACAAGGGTGTTTAAAAATAGAAATTTGCAACCCGTTTTGAAAGTAAAAGTTGGCATTCTTCGAGAAAACTTTCTGTAAGTTCCGAAGTGGTTATTATTGTGATTTAGTGACACAAAAAATGGCACTATTACCTATAATGTAACATGTACAAAAAATTTTTATTCATTTTAGCCTCATTCAATTTAACAAAAAGCCAAATACGCCAATAATATTTCTAGATTAAAAAATTATATCGAAGTAAAACGTAAGTAAAAATCTTTCTATTTATTTGAAACTTTCTAAACTAAGATTGCGAGATGAACCATACATCACTATTAGATCAACATTTAAAAGTACATTAACTACTCGTCATAAGTTTCGTGCTTTTTTAATTCGTGAAGTACTATTACATATTTTTGGAAAGTTCAACGTCCCTACTTTCTAAAAATTATTTGATTTTGAAATAGGGCCCTCAAAAAGGGATCTTGTGGATAGTTGAGAAAGTACTCAAAGTTTGTTCTCTTGTCATTTTGTTTTTGTGAAGTTTTTTTCAAGGCTTATGGATATTTTGTACACCGAACATTCCATTTCCGATCCCCTTAAATTACCAGGTAAATTTTGAATTTGCAATATCCAAGTTCAATTTGGAAGAAAAATGGGACGAAAGATGAACTTGAAAAATGGAAAAAACCTCAAAAAAGATTATTTATGTACTTAAGAGATACGCAACTGTTATCGAAACTGTAAAAACCATTTATACTTATTCATAATTTATTTTAAGTTGTACATATCCATGTCAAATCTCTAATGTAAGTTTATACTTTTCATCGCAAATGGCCAGAGTAGCCGAGCGAGGATAAATAAATATAATCGAGACTATGAAGGAGTTGCAAAAGGACTGAATTGAAACCTCCACAAGGCGTATCTACGGTATCTACTAAATTCATATGCCGAATTTTGGCCCTTCGCCACTAGAAGCGAGAAGGAGGCGGACTACTCTTGCGAGGAGTTTAATTTTTAAAGGTGAAAAACATCACCTTCGTATCACCCCTCCTAACTGACATAATGAAGCTGATTTTTCGATAAGTTATAAAACCGTTGATTCTCAATTGATCGGTCCCTTTAAAAATGAACCATTTTTGCGATTTATGCTCCGCAGCACCCATTCTCCCACTTTGGACGTGGCAGAATTTTAAGCCGAAGTCTTATCCACAGATAAATTTTGAGCGATTTTAGTCAGTATCGAAATGAATGAATGATTCAAGTTTTCGAGGGAAAAGAAGTATAATAAATGAAAATACAAAGCTGAAATACCCAAGAATAGTCTTAACGGTCTGCTACGGGGTCCAAAACGGATTTTGTCGATACTGCTACCATATTCGGTGCAGGTGAATCATTCGTAATAGCTTGGTTGTCTTTGATAATATGACATAAGACACCAAAAATCAGGCTAATAAGCGAACGTACGTATAAAAGTACTTATAATTATTTCAAACGTTAATTCATCATACATACAATTTCGAATCATTAAATACTATAGCAAAACATCAACTAAATACGTTACTTGAAATAAGGCATTTTAATACTTCACATCACGTGTAGATGTAGGTAAAAAATTAGATTAAGTACACTATAAAATTTAATAATGAATTTTTAATTAATTTCACTCGCATTATCATCTCAAGCCAACGTTTCAAATTGAAATTTCGCAGTTGCTAAGTTAATTTAATTTCATATCTAAATTGCATCCGCGAAGCTTTAAAACAACATCGCACGCATCAATTACATTTTCTTTCGTATATTTGCGTGATGGTTAAAAAACAATATTATTAATTATTATGGAAGGGCCCCGTAAGGCAGGTAATATATGTACACACAGACGTACCTAGCATGTAGCATACATATCTACCGTGATCATTGCTTTTTGCATAGCCTAATTATACATACGATGCGAGGGTGAATTTACGTAGAATTCCTTTCAGAGTTAGTCAAAAATGAAGGTAAACAAAGCTATACGTTCTATATTTTTGCAGGGTTTTTTCTTCATAATACAGCGTGTTTCGCTTAAATAATACTTTCTTCGTATCACAAGTAGAGCAACTCAAGTTAGACGTATGTATCATGTTTCGCCTATCTTAATGTTTGCAGGAGCAAAGATACACGGATTTGAAATTCTTCTTTCTGAAAATCCAAAGTCATTTTCAAAAATTTGTAACTCTATATCAAAAAATGCTAGAGACGTCCGGTTTGCCCTCAAGGTGTAACCAGCATGATGTAGTATTTCCAGTAAAAAAAGTTTAAAATATAGATGAAGTGATTCATGAAATATCTTGAATAATGAAAGAAAAAACACTAAAATTTGGTAAAAAAATAAAAATTTTTGCCTTCAACTTTTGAAAAAGCTGTTATAAGTATCAAATTGGAAAATTTTTTTCAAGTAATGAGGAATCCACCAACATTTGGCATGATTATATTTTCTCCAAGTTATCTGAATTTTTTTTTTAAATACCATTAGGAAATTTTGTACTATTTTTCAGAAAAAAACTCTCCATGAAAAAATCTTTTGCAAAAAAAGAATCTTATTGAAAATTTTTCTCAGTTTTGTGTACTTTCTTTGAATTAGTTTCATATTCCAGAAAAAATTGCTTTTTGGTAAAATTAATATTTTTATAAATTTTTTTTTTTTTGAAAAAAGCAAAAAAATTGTAAAATAAAATTTTATTTAGCTCAAAGAAAAATATTTAGGTCGAAATATTAGCATAGTTTCGCATAGTACTGTCACCAATGTCATTATTTAATAATAATTGAAGATATTGTCCTTTTCCTCTCGAAATTTCACAATTCAATGCCTCCAAATTATTTTCCAAGTTGGTAGCACTTCTATGCAAAACTATGCAACTATTTCGACCTAAATCTTTTTCTCTGCGTTGATTTTTGCAATCTATAACTTTTCAATGACTTGATAGAGGGCCAAAAGTGATCTCCGATCGAATCGAAAATACGTTAGGTAAACGCCGAAACTTGAATTGCATTTTTTTAGCTCTGTGACCGGGGTCCTGTGCCACTTTTAGCCGGTGTAAAAAACAAAAAACCACTTTTTTTCGAAAATGATTCTACTTGAAGGTTCGACAGCTCCACATTCCTTTAAGCTATAGAGGCACAAAATTTTCTATGATGAGTTTTCAACTCAAATACAACCAACTCCGCGAGTTGGGTCAAAGTTCGAGGAATGCTTTTTTCCACTCCACCTTAACCTACGCATAATTATAGGTGCATTAGTATAGACGTAAAATGCATAAAAATGAGTCTTAATCTAGAAAGAAGAAGAAAAAAATGTAGCTGGGGTACCATTTTTTTTGGCTTCTTCGCCCTTAGGAACCATCCCCTCCCTTCTTCACATACTCCTTACGTCAATTCTAACCAACGTATTTGAATTTTTTTTAACCTAAATTACAAGCCAATGAATGTTAAACATTTTTTGTCATAAAAACTTCGAAGAAAGGCCTCCCTGCGGAGCGTTAATTTTCCAAAAAAAAAAAAAAAAGGTCATAAAAATGTTCAATTTTTGGTTTTTTGATATTTTTGAAAAAAATAACAACAATTAGATATGATACTGAAAAATTGAACTTTTTTGGGGGAAGGAGAGGGGCTGTTTCAGAAATTTTCTAAGCGGCAGGGTACTCCTTTGAAATTTTTATCATTATTAAAAATTTTGCGAACTGTTCAAGTCATTATTATGTTCAGAAAGAAAGAAAAAACGAGTAAAATGATCGGAACCGAATTCGAATAAAATTATGGAAGAGAGGAAAGGGAGGGTGTGGACTAAGGCGTTTCAATTTTAGTTTTTTTTTTTTGAAAGTTGGGGGAGGATGGTGAAAAAAAGTTGTGAAATGACGTCGAATGAGCGTGGTAAAAATTTGGGATCTCCAACTTTACTCTTACTCAGCCCTCTTTTAGTTTAAAATTTCAAAACGTACATGAAAATTCGAAAAAAATTTCTTTTTTCGATTTTTTGGTGCTAACGTGTTATAGTAGATCACATGAGACCAGAAAAAAACTTTTAACAATTTTTCTTGGTTTTCTGTGGCTCAAAACTACATTTAAAAATGAAAAAAATCGAATATTTCGAATTCTTTTGAAGTGAAAAAACAAAAAAACACTTTCATTTATTATGTCGTAAGAAATGATTAGATTTCGTATTTTTACTTTACTACGATGAAAAAATTTTTAAATAATTGACTTTTTTCAATTCTTAAACAGAATTTCAGAGCCCCTAAAAAGCAAGAAAAATCGCGAAAAGTTTTTTTTTTGGTCTTATGTGGTCAACTCACCAAAAAAAACGGGGAAAAAATTTTGTTTCGTTTTGCATGTAAATTTTGAAATTTTAAACTATAACAGGAGGGGCTGGGTAAGGGTCACAATAGAAATCCCAAATTTGTACCACTTCCATTTGATGTCATTCCACAACGTTTTTCACTAACCCTTCCAACATTCGAAAAAAAAAAAAAAAAAAATTGTAGCGTTGGTAAGGTGGTTTTGGAGAATAACACCCTTGCCTAAATCAATTCATTCGGTTACTTTGAATATCTCTCAAACGGTAAGTTTCACTTTCATTACTTACATAAATGAAATTCTGAAAAATAGGGCATCGGTTCTGCGGGTGGAAGGATAATTCAGAATAATTGCACCTTTCTTAAATTAACTCAAGCACATCTTTCAAACAATAGTTTCAATAATGGCTGTAAATTTTTCTCAAAAATTTCAAAAAACCAAAGATTGAATATTTTTTTAAACCTTTTTTTTTTTGTTAAATTAGCACTCTAGGGGGTCTTTTTTTGGAATTTCTACCACAACGAAAAAATGTTCAGCACTTTTTTTGGCTACAATTTGGATTATAAAAAAAAAAAAAAAAACTGAAATATGATGATTAGAATCGACGTAGCGAGTATGTAAAGAGAAGGGGGTGATTTATGAGGGGGGAGGGGTAATAAAAAATGGCACCCCAACTAAATTTTTTACCCCCTTCTAGATTAAGGATCAGTTATCAGATCGCTTTTCAACATTCCAATGTAGCAGAATACAATTTTCGACTATTTATAACCTTTATGAGATATTTAAATTCAACAGCGGCAATATTGAGCTTAGCTAAAAATTAGAAATCTAATCATTTATATTACCAAATTGAACAAATGTCGACTGGCGAAAAAAACATCGATACGTATGCACGTAGGTATCAGGTAGGTAGTTACATTACACAATGTGTATGTATGTATAACGTATACCTACACCAATGTAATGAATCAAGGGCATAATGCAAAAAAGGATGAACGACGACAGCGAAAAATTATTAATGAAAATTTCAGTACAACGCAACCATCATATTACTACGTACGATTAATTCAAAACGTAACACGTGTCACTACTATATTCTATAATTGAATAAAAAATTACAACATTTACGTTGGTAACTGGTAACTCCCAAAGGTTCGCCGAAAATATGAAAATACGAATACCTATTCCGACCATATAATACGGATACCTTTATACCTATATACGCGGTTAGAATTTCGTACATAATATGATACGCGATTACACAACGTTGAATTGAATTACACAACGTGTATCTAGCTACCTACTAACAGATCAAAGATATAATTAACTTATTTGAAAAATTTAGAATATTTCTCGAGCGAAAACTGGATAGGTAAAATATAAATTGATCAATTTGTTGCGTTTCTATCGATTCGTTCAAGTTCACCAGTTAAAGCAATTTTTGAGAAGACCAAAACGCTAGCATAAGGACAGCAGCGCAGCAGTGGGTTGAAATCGAAGCCAGCATAGCTTAAATTTGAGACAACTGACAATGCAATTTATACAAAAATCAAAACTACACTCAAAAAGTAAATTGAGCGTTAAAACGTTTAATTATGTAAATTTACGACGGCGTAATCGTAATGGCTACACTATTTCGACGACAAATACGAATAAAATTGACAGGTAACGAAATTATTTCGCCGAAACGTACACACAGAGATACCTATCCAGTACCTAATGAAAACAATGAACCGTACCGTACCGTACGAAACGTCATCGTCGTCATCGTCGTCGTCGCCAGTGCATAATACGAAAAAGTAAATTTCATTTATATTTACTGAGTTGACATTTACAAAGTAAATCTAAATACGTAAAAATTATGCCAAAACAACGACCACCGCCATCGTTTAGGAAATCTTCGCTATAGTACTATCAAACATTTACCTAACACGTACCAAACCGATGCCAAATTTATAAACAAGTTAAAACATATCAATTCCGGTCTACGAATTTTAACAAAAACTGTCGCAAAATTTTCCGCATCACGCGATCTAATTATAAAACGATGTTCGATACAGCATCGTGGCGTGAATTTTTCTTCTTCAAAAGCCAACCAGTCTATGTAATTACGCGCGCTGCCGATAACAAAATAAACTAATGCAATCGCCATATCGTTAAAGAAGACAAATGCGAACAAATAAACGCTGCGTCGATGTTCCCATATACCTAAATATACCAAACGCCTAGGTCTATGATACGATATCGTGTCTCCTCGTCCTGGGTAAAATGAAAAACCCTTAGATTTCTTTCATGGCTCTATCTTTTCTCTCTCTCTCTCTCTCTCTCTCGCTATATATGTATATATATAACGCACAAACCGTATAGAGAGTTTATTTTACAAAACATCCTCTATATACGTTATTTTAGAGCAATACCGTGTGTAGGCCTATACGCTATAGATACAGATAGGTATACATTCAAGTATATACTTAGGTGTCACAACACCTTCATTTTAAAGTTTATCTAAAGCAAAGCGATAATTTTTCCGCTGAATGGTGTTCAAAGCGAAAATCACACAACACCTACAAAAGACGCGTTTCTCGAATAAATACTGGTTTGTTCGATATGCTCTCTATATACACATACTACACCAGTAGACACACTACAGTGTCCAAAGTTAGATGAAAAAAATAACCCTTGGCGAGATAATTTGTTAAGCCAACTAAAAAGCTTTATACCGGATGTTGTGAGAAAACTGTTGAGGATTTTGCTTAACGATGCATTAACCCAAACCAAACAAATGTAGGTAAGTTTGCCGAATGCGACCGTTCCATTCCATTTGAAGAGGATAATTTATGCAATTGTACGCTAAATAGTTTGTTTTCAATGTGCTTCAGTTCGTAAAATATGTATGACACTTGGATAATTCGAAAGATCAATTCTATCCAGTTTAACAAGTTATTAAAAGTTACGCCTTAGTTAAAGCTAAACAATTGAAATTCCGCAAAAATTTACTCACAAGCTACACGAATAAGTTGAACATTCGCACACTTATATTCATAGGCTTGATTTCTAATAACGTTCTCAAAAGTACTAACGTCAAAAGTAGAACTGAAAAAAAAAGTATCGCGATACGTTGCTTTTTGAGCCTAATTTTCCTAAAGTAAAGGAGAAAAGGGTGTTTTCAATTCATGGAATAAAAAAAGATGGACTTCAGGACGGGCTAGGGGTACAGGTAAACATTGGAAAGAATATCAAAATTTTCGAAAACGCCCATTTAGGACAACTACTAAATCTACAAATTAGGAGGGGAAATAAAACAACTTTTTCGAGGCTGTGAGGGAGTGCAAGGTGGCTGAAAACCATAATGCAAAAGGCGCATGTACAATCCTTACTAAATCTGCATGCCAAATTTAAACCTCCTAGCTTAGTTTGGAGTGGAAATACTCGTATGTGTGGACAAAAGTCAAAAAATGTGAAAATTTTCAAAAAAACTAATTTTTTGGAACTGTTAGGGGGTGCCTAGAGGCTGAAAAGTTTACTAAATCTACATGCTAAATTTCAACCCAATGGGGGGGGGGGAGAAGTTATGCTAGGAACAAACTCAAAAAATAGGAAGATCGGCCAAACTATTGCTATTTCGATGAAAATCCAAAAATACGCATCTGGGACCCTTATAAATCTGCATGCCAAATTTCAACCACCAAGCTAAATATAGAGAAAAGATGTGCGTGGGAACCCAAAAAATGAGAAAAATGCCCAAAAACAACAATTTTTTGGAAATTGTAAGGGGGTGCAAGGAGGCTGAAAAGGTGAAATCCCCAAAAAACAGATCTAGTAGTCTGCATCAAAATATCAATTTCCTAGTTCAATTTGGAGGGGAAAATAGAGGGGAAATAGTTGAAAAAAAGCTTGTTTGAAGAGTTGAAAAGGAGAGAAGTCCCCATATCTCCCCTCCTAATTGACCTCAGAGGCTGATTTTTGGATATAACAATACAACTTTTGATTCTCTATCGATTTAAACCAAAAGAAAGAAGTTTTGCCATTTTCGTCTCTCAACACTTCCCACCCAAAATTCGGGTATATCTGAATTTTGACCCAAGGTTATCTCCAATCGAAAAAATTAAATCTGCTGTCAATCCAAACCTACTGCTCAAATTTAACCGATTTTGTTCGGTAACAAACTGAACAAATTATTCTAGTCTTCGAAAAAAAAAATAAAAAAAAAGAATAAATATCTGGCATGGCCATAAATTGTCTAAATGATCTTTCAAATCCTCAAAACGGATTTTGTTAATAACTACCCCCCCCCCATCTTTCATAGGTCGATAGTCTGCAATAGCCTGATTTTCATTCACGATATGATGTAGAAAATCAGACTAAAAAAAAAAGACATTCAGTCTGTAGTCCAAACATATGCCCATCTGTTCATCCATTGAAATTTTTTGGTGAAAAAAAATAGTTGAGGAAATACTAATGGAATTTTTTCAAAAATATTTTCTCTTTTCGGGTTTTTTTATTTTTTTTACTTTACTTCCTTGAAATTTTAACTGAATTTACTACTATCTATTTTTAAATTCATTACTTTCACTACTTGTTAAATACCTTAGTACATGGTATATTTTTGGCTTTTTCGAGCGATGTTGAGACAGCTATACGTTCCCCTCCTCAGTGGATACTTTTCAGGATCTAATTCCCTTATTTATTTTTTTTCCTTTTTACCATAATATTCTATGTTCAATTCCATAAAAATTTGAATATTCTTGTGGCGTATAATAATATCTTTAGTTTGGACTCGAATTCTGGCGGTTGTATTGTTAGTTTTGAATCAGAATGTATAAATTATAATTGAACTTTCGAAAAAATTCCAAAATTTTTCAATATTGGTCTACCGGATTCTCCCTGTCCCCCTCCCCGCAGAAAATTTAATTCAGAGATAATTTTTCAAAAGTAACGATATGACTTATCAAATTAATGTAAAATTTCATGACTAATCTAAAAATTTGGCCATTTTTGAAATCTGACCCATCAATAGTTGAGTTTTATATGCCACATTTTACACTCTCGCTCCAGTTAAAGTGAATTTCGATTATTGAATATACTAATTAAAAGCATTTATTTCTGAAAAATATCACCAAAAAGTAGGAATCCGTCAACAAATTTTGATTTTTTTTATAGCACGTACATATAAAATAAAACAATATTGTGAGAATACTTATTACCAGCTGTAGCCCTTTCAAATAATCTTTGGACACCCTGTATACGGGATGTTCAATTTTGATAGCGTATCTAATCTATTTTTTGATTAATAGCCTTTCAAACGGGGTTGAAATTTAACTGCCTGCGAGTTGGTATCATTCAATGTGCATTTACAAAAATGACGATTTCGACAAATATTTACTCGTTTTTAAGCGTTAATTTATATTTGTTGATGGTATATTTTTGCCAGTAAGTGTCGTTCCATCAGTTAAAATATATAATTTATATAGCGTGCTTCTCAAATGCTTTTGCGCAGGGATGCATCGAGACTAAACTTTCTCGATAAGTAAATCGTCTACATTACATTTTATCTAGGTACGTGATTTTTATAAAATTTGAAATATGACTGTAGCTTCCACTGGAGTGTAATTTACTGGGCAGTATTTCTTTCTAGGGTATAATAAAGCAGGTATACCTATAGACATCGCATAAGCTTAACGTTATACTTATCACAAAAACTATTAGTTATAGGTAAAAATAAAAACATGCTTTTACAATGCAGTTTTTAGCCTGATTTTCTATGATATCATATTATCAATATTAAACCTGGCTATTACAGTGTATCGACCAACAGAGTTTGAGGGGGGGGGATACCAACAAAATCCTTTTTGGGGTCCCAGTAGACCATTAAGACAATTTTTGGCCAGCATCAGATACTTATTTTTATTTTTTTCTATTTTTTTGCCCCGTAAACATTGAAATCATTTACTTTGTCGATATTGACCAAAATCGCTCCAATTCGGTCAATCGGCTCAGTTTGACGGCAGATTAGATATATATGAGTGGGGATAACCGTGGGCCAAAATTCAGTTTTGCCCCATTTTGGGGGAGAAGGTGCTGAGAGGCTAAAAACACAAAAATTGTTCCTTTTGAAGTCAATCGATAGAGAATCTAAAGTTGCATAACATATCCAAAAATCGACTTCCTAGATCAATTAGGAAGGGAGATATGAAGGTTTTCCCTCTTTTTGACCTTGAAAAAAGTCCTTTTCACCCTTATCTCGCCACCAAAAAGAGTTAGGAAGTTGAAATTTGGTATGTGCATTCAGTAAAGGTCCTATATATGTATTTTGAGGATCCCGACTTTTACATCCCCACACAGCCCCAAATATGTGGTTTTTTGGTCAGGTTTTCTCATTTTTTGAGTCGTTTGAATTTGTTCCTCGCATAACTCTCCTCCAAATAGAGCTAGGAAGCTGAAATGTGGTATGTATATTTGGTAGGGACCTTAGATGTGCCTTTTGGGGGTCTTGACTTTTCAGCCCCATTACACTCCTTCATAGTCCTAATTATGTGGCTTTTTGGTCGATTTTTCCAATTTTTAATGTTCATTCCTCACATAACTCCCCTCCAAGTTGTGCTAGTAAGTTGAAATTGGGTATGTACAGTCAGTAAGCACCCTAAATATGCCTTTTGGTGGTTTGGGCTTTTTAGCCCTATTGAACCCTTCCTACCATCGAAGCTTTTTTTCAATTCTCGTGATTGTAATATGTCACGAAAATCGGGCTGAAAAAGCAGTGATGCTTTTTTTTAGCAAAAAATTTCTTTTTCAAATTATTATAAAAATAAATAGTCAAGTTGACAAAATTAACCAATAGTAGGTGTATAATTTTGATTAATCAATAGAAAATATAGACGAGTCTTAGAAAATTAAATAGGTACTTAATAATTAATCATCGTTTCTATACGTTTGACTCCATAAATCAAAAACGATTTTCGTTTGAAAAATATATTTTTACGGCCATTTTTCGTTATACTAAACGCACACTACACCTACCAACGATCTAGATTGAAAAGAATATTGCAGCGAAAAAAAAAAAAGAAAAAAGGAACACGAAACATCATAACAATGTCGAAGTCAACACTACCCTTCATAACGTTCCATTTCTCAGAAATTCGCTTACACCTACGTATCAGTGCAAACATTAAACGTAAAATTCATGCAGTAGGGAATTTTTGCCCCGAAAAGGTTAGGTATCTACGCTTCAACACCATCGAAATTCCTCAGCAACCATCCTTCGAAATACCTATACTCCTTTTAACGGTAACTCGCCAAATACACGCTAACACACGTCGTCGCCTTCATTAATCAGCTGACTGTAGTAAAGTCGATTTTAAAGCTTCGCAGGTGAGCACTAAGCACCCAATATACCTTATGATTACAAAGCACATTCGAAGTTACAATCCACGTTTAATAGGATTCGTTTCATACCTACAAAAACAACGCTTAATAATGAAACAACTTTTTTACACGACCGAGCATGATGAACAAATAAATTCCTCTTCGGATTATCGTTTAACAAGCAGTGAATACAAATATACTTCACCTACAGAGTTATACATTTGCACAACGGATATACTAATGAGAAAACTTTCCGCAAAGTGTTCCCTATAAATAGAAGATTATGAAAGCAAAATCAGAGGTAGAGTAGCTAATAATCGCCTAACGTTTGAATAAAGATAAGTCACCACCCTTGTACCAACGTAACTATCTACCTAACCTACCAATACCGTGTGGTTAATTATATTTCATTAAATAAGCCATCATATTTCCACTTCACATACTACCTATATGTCTGATATAAGATTATTATTTTCGTTTGATGATATTAATGATTTTTTCAGAAAATATTTGATCGAAACGATAGAGAGTGAGAGAGAAAAAGGTAGTCCCTAGGCCCCTATGAATGTAAAAGAACACATTGTAGGTCTACTAACATGTTTAGTACAATAAATAGTAATCAAGTTACAAGAAAAATATTTCAAAATAAAAATTTATCGGTCAACTAGATACTCTTGTGCTAGTGATTTTTTTCTTCTTTTTTTTATGATATTTTAAAATCGAAGCGAGATCACTAGGTCGTTCTAATTTATGACGAATTAACGAACAATCATTAAAATCTATTGAAAATAGAATTTTATTACCCTCGCGGCTTATTTTTAGCATACAGTCAAGTTTGTAATCGTAAGTACACATAACATCGAAAGAGAGCACAACGGTAAACAGAAAGCAGACGATTTGTTTTTCCGCTATATTCAGTGCACTGAACAGCGAACATGTTTAACGATGAGAAGGTACGTAATAAAATTAACGAAAAAAAATGACAGACTAAATACACGCACACTTCCCGTTTAAAGAAACATTCATCATTCGAAAATCATTACCCATGTTTTTCAAGAGATAACTAAAGTTGAAGAAAATTTATAGATTTTTCATTAAGCGTTGTAGAACATCGTGTATAGTTTTTTTTTTTTTTTTTTAGGGTCATGGACAAAAAGAAAGGTAATAAAAAATTGAATATACATCGCAATGAGTTGAGTATAGAATACATAACGTTACTGTTGAAAAATAACAGTAATGATAATTTTTTGTAGCATAAACATAAATGCTCATGGTTTGAGTAAGTATTTTTATAAACAAAGGTAAATATAATTTATAGCGAGTATCATGATAAAAATATACATGCAGAAGCTGAAGCAGTTAAATACACACATATTAACCCTTCGGTGCCCCGGAAATATCTGATGGATGAAATTGAAAAATTTCCATATTGCAATTATACATCAGGAACTAGTCGTTGAAATGTTAAAAAAGAATTGAGACTGACCGGTCAATTTATTTGGAAATGAAAAATTTAGAAAATTTGTCTCTTTTTATTTCTAAAACGATGAAAGCTGTGCTCGAGAAGGACACAGTTCCAAACTATATAGAATTTAGTACCTACCACCTGGTCAGATAACCTGAAAATAACTGGCCGCAATTTCGATGTGAAGCCACTGCAAAGAAAGCAGTAAAAAATATTTTGAAAATTGAGTACAATTCCTGACGAAAATATTGGAAACCATTCAGTGTGGGAAAAGAGTTTTTATATCAAAAGCATAAAAACCAGCTCAGAAGGAAATTGTTTGTAAATATTGAACTCGATTTTGAATTTGAATTTTAATGTCATATTAAGATCTAATAGCAATTTTCTGTATTGGAAACAAATTTTTAAATTTTTTCAGTTCAAGTGGGCTGTTATATGAACTTTGAACATAACAATTTTCCTCTGAACAGGTTTTCATTTTTTTTGTGATTTACTCCTTGATATGAAAACTTTTTTCACAAGATGAATGGTTGAAATTTGTCTATGCAACTGTAGCCAATTTTTTTTGAAATTTTTTTGAAATTTTCTCTTCTATACTGGTTAGACTTAAAAATTGAGGCCCAGGTTTTCTGGTCAGATACCAACTTTTGTAACACACTACAATCATGAGAATTGAAAAAAGCATCGCGGATGCTAAAAAGATGAGACCCCCAAAAGGCACATCTAGGACTTCCACTAAATGTACATATCTAATTTCAAGTTCCTAGCTCAATTTGGAGGGGAGTTATGTGAAGAACAAGCTAAAAAAATGAGAAAAATGAGAAAACCCAATTACAAAACCACTTTTTTGCAGTTGTGAGGGAGTACAATGAAGCTAAAAAATCAGAACCCCCAAAAGGGACATTTAGGGCCCTAACTAAATATACATAGCAAATTTTAAGTTCCTAGCTCAATTTGGTTGGAAGATAAGGGAGTAACAGCCCTTTTTCAAGGTCAAAAAGGGAGAAAACTCCCATATCTCCCTTCCTAATTGACCTAGGAATACAACTTCAGATTCTCTATCAATTGACTTCAAAAGGAACAATTTTTGTGTGTTAGGCCTCTCAGCACCCTTTCCCCCAAAATGGGGAATAACTGAATTTTGACCCAAGGTCATCCCCACTCATATATATATATATATATATATAATCCGCCGCCAAATTGACTCGATTGACCGAATTGGAGCAATTTTGGTCGGTATCAAGCAGAGTAAATAATTTTAATATGGGGGGGGCAAAAAATAAAATAAAAAAATAAAAATGAATATCTCACATGGCTAAAAACTGTTTTAATGCCGTTCGTGCGCCGTTGGTCGATAGACTAATTGACGTAGAAAATTAGGCTAAAAAAATCATCGCAATGTGTTGCTTTTTGAGGCTAATTTTCCAAAAGGTATTGGACTGAATAGCGGAAATTCACAAAAGGCACAACTAGTACCCCTACTAAATGTACATGGTCGAGGTGAGGGGAGGGGAGGGGAGGGGAGTACAATGAGGATGAACCCTTGAAGGGGAGATATGCGAGGGACAAACACAAAAAATATGAAAACGAGTAAAAAAAAAACAACTTTTTCAGTGCCGTGAGAGGGTGCAATGAGGAAAAAAATCGAAACCTCCAAAACGTACATCTTAAGTCCCTACTGAATGTACGTGCCAAATTTCAACCACCAAATTCAATTTGGAGGAGAGATATGCCAGGAAAACCGTTTTTCAAAGTCAAAAAAGAAGAAAACCCCGTAATCTGTCCTCCTAATTGACCTACGAGGCTGATTTTTGATCATGTTAAAACACTTTTGATTCTCTATGGATTGGTTTAAAAACAAATAATTTTTGCCATTTTGGGTCTTAGCACCTCCGCTACTAAATTTGGGAACAAGTGAATTTTGACCCAAGGTCATCCCCACTCAAAAATATCAAATCCGCTGCCGAACTTCAGCCTATAGCCCAAATTTAATTGGTTTCAATCGGTATCAAGCTGAGCTATAGAAATACAAATAGGGAAAAAATAAAAAGGAATAGGCCTATATATCAGACAGCATGGCAAAAATGAGCTCGATGGTCTAGTAAGGCCCCAAAACAGATGTTGTTGTACTCCCCTCTCTTCCATACACTGTAAGTCGATAGTACTTAAAGGTCTGGTTTTCTTTGACCATATGGCTAAGAAATTCAATAACAAATATGTTAGAAATGAAAATAATTCTTAGCTCTCCCAATTTTTGTATAGACTTTTTTGAAATGGGGAAATGATCAACCTCAAATTTTGTACTGATTCCAAGAATTATGTAATGAAACAATAAACTGTTCAACTTGAAAAGATTCATCCATTCGTGTGTAAAAAAGAAAAAATACAAATCAATAAATCGAATAAACATCTTCAATCAATTCTTACATATAACAACTGAAGTAAGCACTACGACATAATATTTTATCAACTTGATAAATCATTCTTGGAATATTTCTTATTTCTGATATAATCGCAATACGGCACAAGTTTTCCAAATCGATTATTCGTCTTGAAAATACATTACAAATGTCTTTCCTATCGTAAGAGAGTATCCCGTATGGGATCAATTATTTCAAGAACTTTCTGGGCTAGAATCAAAGTACCTACATTAAATATGCCAACTATCTGCTACTAGTAACTGGAGTGGAAATACAAATAAAAGTCGGTAAAACCAATAAATTTCGCATCAAATTATTTTCATGTGTAACCAACAGGAACGAATGTTTTTCCATTTTTATTTCTTTACCATACGGTAAAATCGTTGTATCGATATTTAATCGAAATGTGATTTCAGTCATCGAGTCGTCCGATTATTTCTTTGATTGAAATAATCCGCATTGTCAACAAGAACTTAATACTTTGACGCATTTTATACCGAATTATGACTTCCAAAAGTTTTGGAAAACAGAATAATTCAATTCACGACACAGGTAAGTAAGTATTACCACAATTTTTGAACGGCAACCATAAAGCAACTCGTATAACCACAGGTGACGATAATTTCCACTTGATAATTTTTAATATAAACTTGACGATAAAATTTCAAATCAACAAAGCATTTCTATATCTACTAATTTAATTAAAATTTTATTCATAACAAGGGGTTTAAATATTGAAATACTCAAAACGAACTCATTTCGCTATAACGAGATAACAACAACAACAACGATCGATACTGAGACATTTCTTAGTTTCAATTTGAAACAACAAACTTGCATTCCGAATACTTTTTTCGTTAGATAAATTAAAACCGTGTAGCTTTTGAAATCCTCTCGTTCTCATTTCGAATGCATTACAAGTAGGTAGGCTGAAAAACATCAGATAAAACTTTTTAACCGATTAACTCGACGACATAAGCCCGGAAATGTACTGTAAACTAAACGAGCTACACGGAATACCCTAGCAAAACAAGTAAATTTACAGTCTCTTGATTAGTTTCCAATTTTAACTCGAAACATCTTCAAATCTCGTGACCAAAAAAAAAAAAGTAACCAAGATAAGGCTACTTAATTGCGACCATTATTCAATTGCTTAGTCTTGGAAAAGAATTCAGACGCCGAACCTAGCTGTATTTCTAAAGAATACTAAATTTTCATTTGAGATCATATGCGGTATGCAATACTACCGTCTGTACAATTTAAAATTGAGCCTTGATCCCTCACCACTGCAAATAAAAATGTAATAAACGAATTTGATTATTAGAAATATGTTCCGATGCTAAATTTCTAGCAATCTAATTGGTTTATCAAATTTTTATTAGTAGTGAAGAGAGTTTAACTTAGATTGTAAAGATTATAAATGCAATTTATGCCTACGAATAACCAACAAAAAAATATTGAGAGTACAGAATGGAAATTATTAAAGCAGGTGATACCTATTAAACGCGTGTACAAATATTTTCTTAATTTTAAGCAAAATCCATGAGATTTTAAAATGATGGGTCTACACTACGTTGGATTGAATTTTTATTGATTTTCTCAACTTGTAAAATAGATTCGAAGTTCAGAAATTTTCAAAAAAAACAAAAGAAATACATCGAAAAATTTTCTTTACAAAAATGGAATCATTACACATGTTTAAAAATGTCCATTAGCGGCAGGTTTTATACTTTCCCGATGATTTTTTTTTAGAAAGTCGAAAAAAAAATTGCAAAAAAATGATATTTTTTAAAAACCCTTAAAAAAGGGGGTATGAGAAAAACCTGCAACTAATGATTATTTATAGTTTCATTATTGAAAAATTTATTGAAAATAATTTTTTACTCATTGTTTAGAGAATTTTTGAACTGTGAGTCAATTTTTCAAATTGAAAAATTAATTTAAGAATACTGAAATGTTTACCACGTTACTTTGAGATAATTTCACAACTATTCTAATCCCTCCGTTAACACTGGTAGCAGATTACTAAAATAAAAATAAAAATTCAGCCCACGCTAGTCAAGTCCAATTTACACTTGTTTTTTATGGTAATTATGTAATTATTTTTGAGTAATTATTTCGTCATATTTATCAAAAGTTCGCGGAAAAGAAGCCCTACCAATTAGAATATTTCTACCGTTTCATCTTCCTCAAATTATTGAACAAGAACATTCAAAAATTCTTCTAGGCCTATACTACAACGTCACGCAGAATTTTTACTCATTTCATTTTACAAGGACTGCTGTTCGTTTATACCCTTCTTCAGCATATCACACTGAGAAAAAATACCCTTTTTCATGTCATAGACGTCAGGATGATATACATCTTCAAGGCATTTCCAGCATCTTGATTCTACAATTAACTGTGATATGAGACAACATTCCGAGTACGCCACCGTTAAACTTAAATCTTTTGAAATCCAAGCTTCTCTATTAACTTAGTTTCGTTTCAATTCATTTACGCAGATAAGACAAGACACCATAAGAGAGCTGATTCCAGTACACACAAAAAATATACTTAAATGCGTCATCACGACACCAATGATGCGCTTTAGTAAGAAAAATTTTACGCAATAAACAATCCAAATTACTGTAGAATGAACATTATCATCAATCCTTTCACAAAACGCCCGTGGAAAATATTTGTAAACCGTTATAGAGTAGTAATATCATGTTGATTCCCATTAATCATGCTTTCAAGCTGGAAATTATTAGCGAAAACTATTCACCAAGAATACATACATAATTTTATATTCATGGTACATATTTTGAACCATTTTTCAATTAATGGATGAAAAAAATCCTACATTAGGCTAACAAAAATCAATCATAGTTGAAACTTCAAAGAGCCCCATCTTCGGTAAAACTATCTGAGGCACAATCAAAGGAGAGGGGTGTCTACTACCCCTCCCTTGAGGATGAAAAACTTGAAAAATCTTTACATTCGTGTTAATTTTTTTTTTAACCCCGGAAAATGCACCTCTGATTGTAAAAAATCCCATTAATGACTTTTTAGAACCTCAAAACGAATTGTGTTGATCCTCCCTCCCCCCCCCCTCTGACATAGGTTGACAAACCTTATCATTTTGATTTTTTTTGACCGATATGGCATTGAAAATCAGGCTAAAAAGAAGTTAGTTGGCTTGATTTTCTACACCATATTTAGACCATTCTTGACCATGCCCCCAAACTAAAAATCATTTCCTTAGTTCAGTATTATTCAGACAATAGGCTTAGATTCGTAGCGGATCTGATATTTTTAAGAGGAGATTACTCTGGATGAAAATTCAGTTATGCCCAAATTTAGGAGGAGGGAGTGCTGAAAGGCAAAAATCGCAAAAATTGTTTTTAATCCAATCAATAGAAAATCAGCCTTCGAAATCAATACAGAGGGCGAATATAGGATTCTTCCTCATATTGCTCTTTAGGAAAGGCCTATCCTCCCCTACCTTCCCTTCCAAATAGAGTTAAAAAGTTTAAATTTGGCATGTAATTTTAGCAAGGGTTCTAGATGTGCATTTTGAGATTTTCAACTTTTGAGCCCTATTGCACCTGATTTCGGGGAGAAGGGGTGATGAAGGGATAAAATGGTAAAAATTGCTCCTCTGAATCGATTGATAGAGAATCAAAAATTGTACAACATATCCAAAAACCAGCCTCCAAGGTCCAAGGTCAATTAGGAGGGGAAATATGGAGTTCTTTCCCCTTTTCAACCTTGAAAAAAAGCATATTCCGTCCAGATCTTCCCTCCAAATTAAAATAGAGAATTAGAATTTGGTGTGTACTTCTGATAGTGGGTCAAGATATGTCTTGGAGAAGGGGTGCCTTCTCAGAGCCCCATTGAAATCTCTCACAGCCAAGAAAATGTAGTATGTTGGTCGGTTTTTCTTGTTTTATGGGTATGCGGCACGTAAATCTGCCGACCAATTCAGCTATATGTTGAAAATGGGATGTACATTTAGTAGATGCCCTAGAGGTAATTTTTAAGAAGTTTCAGCTCTTCACATCAACTCTACCTATATCTCCTATCACTGATCAAGAAGAAACATCGCAGAACGCTCCTTTTTTTCATTCTGTAAATGGGCAATTCGCGTATCTTTTTTTTCTTTCGAAAATTAAGCTCAAATAGCAACGTATTACGGTGTTTTTTCTGTCTGATTTTCTATGTCATATAGTTAATGAAAACCATGCTATTACAGTCTATCAACCAACGACAGATGATGGGGTGGATATCAACAAAATCCATTTTTGGGTCCTAGAAGGTCATTAAGACGATTTTTATCCATGTCAAATGTTTATTTTTACTTTCATTATTCATTTCATTTCCCTCTCCCGAACATTAAAATCATTTACTAGGCTCGATACCAACCAAAATGGCTCTAATTCGGTCAATCGGCTCAGTTTGGTGACGGATTAGATATATATGAGTGGGGATGAACTTGGATCAAAATTCAGTTATGCCGAAATTTGGAGGAAGGGGTGCTGAAGGGTCAAAAACGCCAACATTGCCCCTTTTTAAGCCAATTAATATAAAATCAAAAGTTATATAACATATCCAAAAATCAACCTCCTACGTCAATTAGGAGGAGAGGAATGAGGATTTTCCGCCTTTCTGACCTTGAAAAAGAGCTGTTTCTTCCCCCTCTTCCCACCAAATTGAACTGGGAAGTTGAAATTTGGTATGCACATTTAGTACTTTTCAGCTCCATCCCCCTTCACAGCCCCAAAAAAGTGGGATTTTTCTCATTTTTCTCATTTTTTTCAATTTGTTTATCGTATAACTCCCCTCCAAATTGAACCAAGAAGTTGAAATCAGGCATGTAAATTTAGTAGCAGTCTTAAAGGTCTTGACTTTTCAGCTTCATTTCACCCCTTCACAGTCCCAAATATGTGGTTTTTTAGTCGTTATTTGTTCCTCGCATAACTCCCCTCCAAATTGAGCTGGATACTTGAAATTAGGTATCTACATTTAGGGGGGAGGGGGTTCTAGATGTGCCTTTTGGGGGGGGGGTCTCGACTCTTCAGCCCCATCTTTTTCTTTTCAAAACAACTTATTTGCAACAGAAATTCCTAATTTTTTCTAAACATTGTAACTGCATGTCAAAAACATTATACATGTATAAGATTCGGCTAAGTCACTACCAAGTTGGTACTGCTCAACAGTATAATGAGTAATTTCTCGAAGAAAGATTCAAATTTTCTACAAGTTGTAAGATGAACCATGAACTTTTCAAACCAAATTTTTCGTACCTCATTTCTCAAAAAAAAAAAATGTAATTTTTCAACCACCAAAAACACATTTTGCCGAGGAAGGTTTTTAACAGCATCTGTATTAAATCTGATGGCAACTAAAACGTATAAATAGAGCTTTAAGCACTTACCATCTTTTCGATAGTACAAAATTTCGAAATGTTTTTCCACTCCGGCAGCTAGAGCTTGTTTTACCACTTGAACGGCGCTCTGCGACGTTAGAGGACCATGTAAAAAATCACAAACAGCCGATCTCTGCATCACTTCGGCCCTACTGTAGCCAGTCAAACGACAAAATCCATCCGAACAGTAGATCACATGGCAAGAATTATGCTGCGCATTCGCAACCACGAAACTGCGATCTGAAAATGTAAAGAAAGAAAAAAAAATGTGTTAAAATTGAAACTTGAAACGATACATTTAAATTAAACACGTCAACTAGGCATTCAGATTGATTTATAATATGGACACATAATCGGCTACATATCTTTGTAGTTCACCGAGTAAGACTAAAATACTATAAAGTTAAAATAAGTCGCGTGTTTACCGAACACGTGTGTAAATAATTATCATTTCGGAAAAATCGCTAGAAATGAACAGCGAACTTCAAAACATTTCAACACACCATCAAAACAAAATATTAATTAAACGCTTCGGAATATTTCATCACTTTCTGCGACGTGTTTACTATTATTTGTTTTACCTATGCAAGCGTATTTTTCATGCCAATAAACTCGACCGTAAATTAAAAGTAGATATTTTGTAGATTACGTGAGAACATAGGTATCGAAAATTTTTGTGAAAAAAAAAAATAGAATAAAGCAGAAAAGAAACAACACTAAATCGCATTTCTATATAGCCAGCGTTACATTGTACAGAATAATACGTAGATAAGTCAGAGGGTAGGATAGGATAGGTAGGTAGGTAGGTAGGTAGGTAGGAAGGTACTAAACACCAACGCGACGCAATAGGTACCATTCATCACGAGAGTAAGCGCGACGACCTTTTTCCAACTACACAGCGTAATAAGTAAAAGAACATAAGCTGATAAGCGTAAAAGGAAAAAAAAAACTTCCACATAATCATTATAATGGTAACTATGCGATCGATATTTATTTCACCAAAAAATTCAACAACTACGCAGTTAAAGAAAATTTGGCAAATTTTTTTCACTGACTGATGAAACGTATACCTACTTATCATTTTCGAAATACATCGAACAAATTAACAATTCTATACGTTCTGCTACTTGCAGACGCATATCTTCGATCATAAATAAAGATTTGTCCGTTGGTGAATTTTTTTCCAAATACACGAACAGACTATAAACAAAAATCCTAATGTCGAATATTATTCCAGTAGTCGACATTTGAATTAAACCGCCATCAATTTCTTCATTCAACAACACAACTTCCTTTTAAGAGCGAGATTAATGAACGAATATAAATCAGCGTAAAACATTACTTTTCTTCCAAATGATAATTTAATATGGCCGAGAGAAATTCAATTTACCAAATTATTCATTTTAAAAATTTCCAACATGGTATCCGTATAATTTTTAAAATTGTCCAGTTTTATTTTCATCGAGCAAAACATCCCATTAATACAATTATAAATCGAAGAAAATTGGTCTATTACAAAAAGTAACCCAAGGCAAACGTGATGATGTAGACAAGATCAAATTCGTACTTATAAAAACTCCTTGTATAACTTTGAGGGAAACAAAATAACATTTTTCATTTCTGACCGAAATACGTACGTACGTACGTGTATGTGAATGCCCAACAGTACACGAAAATTTGACGCAGAAACGAAAGAAAATAATACATACGAGCGTATAAATTTCAATGAACAGGAAAAATCGTTTCTAGATTAAAATGAATCAGAGTTGATCTGAAAAAAAGGCATGTAGGATTTCTTTTATTACAAGCTTATCCTAAGGCTTAACGCGAATACGTATATAGAACACCCATACATGCTATTATCTTGTTATTAAATTACATTTATACATATCATATGAATATTTTAGGTAATCCTTGATATTAAAAAGGAAATGTTAACGAGTATTACATTACTTCTACAGTAAAAATTCTCTCATATAGAACTAAAAACGTTGATTTTGGATGAGAAATCAATTTTATTTTCAGAATGAAATTGGAATTAAATTTTACATTTTTACAAGTTGGAATACAAAATTTTTTCTAAGTTTTGTAACTATTCGGTTGACAGTATTTTATCCTCGAACTATCCCTTATAAACCTTTATAAGCCAAAGAAATGATTTTTCGAGATTTTTTTGTCAGTTGTCTACGTCTGAAGTCCTACGAAAGGTAAAAAGACTTCGGATAGGCTCGTATCAGATATAAAGTACACATAAGCTGTGTGTTTATTGAGTGCTCATCATTAATACGAATTACGAAGCATGAAAATTGATACAACTCTTTTTATGAAGTGAATAGAAAGTCAAATTCTACGATAATACTTTAGTTAAGAGGTAACAAGACAGCTGCGGTAGGTTCATTTTAAACCACAGGGTTTTTACAGAGATGTTATACTTACTTCTTCATAAAAACCACAAATAATTTACGAAGACTGAAGAGTTTTTAATAAGTCTGGTAAAATTAGACGGAATATGGAATCTTGAAAGAAAGAATTCAATATAAATTTTTTTCACGAATATGTAAGGAAAAACTCTCTCCTACCAGTGTAAGCTGTACATAGTACATGACCGAGTATTGATGGGAGGGGGTGTTCAAACCCCTTCAAAGTATCAATTTTTCAGCCATATCTTCTCTCACATTGGTTTTATAATAAAAATAATTTAGTATTTTTTTCTTGTAAGTACAATTTTTGTAATAAATATTTCCTTTATACGAGCTCTAAATAATGAGTGGGGTATGTTGGGGAGGATAGGTGTTAAAATTCCATATACAGCTTCCATTCACAGGTCTGTGCATAAAGTAGGAGTAGATGGGGTGGAAATTCCCCATTTGACCGACAAAAAATTGAATTTTCCTACGAAATAGAGCCAACAAGTTCAAAAAATTGTGTAAGTAATTCAAATTTTTTCAAAAATTACCAACCTCGCATCGCTCGAGCGTTTCTATTTTTTTTCAACAAAAATATTAAATTTCCGTATTCGTTTGCATTGAAAATTTAAATCCAGCTCTGTGGTGGTCTGTTGAAGCAACGACACGATTAAAAAATATCTCAAACCCGTTCTTTGGAACAATCTTGCTCTCGGCCCTGTTTAATACCTGAAAGTGTCATTTGTCTACCTACATTGAGTACTGAAACTGGCATTCAATCCAGTACCATTTTAAAATGGCCCAAAACGGCTTCGCTTAGTGTAAAACTTTTCATCGCAATTATTATTTATCCCTCTCCCTCCACCCGCCACATATTCATCCATCCCGTGTTTATTGTAGTCCATATAGGTCCAACTTCACTGTTTCATATATCTGAGTTTGAAAACACAGATGTGCAATCCCCGGTGGAGGGAAAAAGGGAGGAGTATCTGAAATACCACTTCCCTCTACTAAAATCAAAAATTTTGAAAATTTTTGCATTTATGCTAGTTTTTTTTTAACTCTTGAAAATGCATTTTTGATCGTTAAAAATGCCCATTTTGTAATTCATTTTTATAACCTCAGACCCAAAGAATAGTACGCAGAAAAAGTGGAAACTCCCTGCTTTAAGCCACTGCGAACTGCGCTACTATTAGCAGCATGAAATCTTATGCGTGGTAAAATTTTTATGAAGATTGCTTTATGATTTTCTTGATAATTTTAGTTTATTTAAAATTATTAAAATCCGAGAAAAGTGTTTCAATTTCGTTTTAATTTTTGAAAATTGGGAGGGGGGACCGAAAGCGATAAAAATTTGGAGTTTCTTCCTAGATCTTTAATTTCCCTCAAATTGCTTCAAAATTTCAAAATTTATAAGATGAAAAAAAAAATTTAATCGTATTTCATGAACAAAATTAAAATCGAATCGGAGTAATTACATATTTTGAAAGTGTGGGAGGGGGTGCAAAAAGCAAAACATGATTTTATTCTTTACATCATCAGAAATAATGAAATTTTGCATTTTCATTTTAATACGTATAACTGATTTTTTAAAATAGCCTCTGAAGAGTAAAAAGTTGACGAAAACTCTATTTTTGCTTTTACGAGATTCACTACCACACGTTAATAGAAAAAATTTCGCACAAAAAAAGTTTTTTTCGATTTTCATGCAAATTTTAGAAATTTACAGCATTTGGGATGAGTCAAGGATCAAAGTTAGAGACCTAAAATTTAACCACATTCATCTGCCCTCCAATTTCTGAAAGAAACCTGAAATTAAAATCAGTGGCGTAGCCAAGAATGACTAAAAGAAGGAGGTTTACAAGTTTTTTGTGTGATGTTTTTTCGTGATAAATTTATAGAAATGAGTTTAATAATATGCCCGAAGAATGCGAGGACGGAATTTTGAAAAAATTGAATTTTTAACGATTAAAAAGTGCATTTTTAAAAATTAAAAAAAAATGCATTGCAAAACGAGGTTTTTTCAACCTAATAATCATGAAATATTATAATTACGTGGATTGAATCAGTGATAAGAGTAAGGGGGAGGGTATTCAACCCTCAAAAAAGCACATCTACCACCGTTACTAAGTCTACATACCAAATTTCAACTTTCTACTCAATTTAGAGGGGAGATAGAGGAGAAAAAGTTCTTTTTCAAGGTAAAACAGGGGAAAACCTGTAGTATTTCCCCTCCTAATTGACTTGGGAGGCTGATTTTTGGATAAATAATACAACTTTGGATAGTCTATCGATTGGCTTAAAAAAAAACATTTTTTATCCTTTTGACCTCAAAGCACTCCCTCCCCCAGATTTAGGCATGACTGAATTTTGACTCGAGGTCATCCCCACTCCAGAATATTAATTTCACCACCAATCGAAGCATATTTCCCAAATTTGGTCGATTTTGGTCGGTATCGAGCTGAGAAAATGATTTTTAGTTTCGAGAAATAAAGATAACAAAAATAAATATCTGACATGGCCAAAGATGGTTGTAATAGTGTTCCAGGACCCTAAAACAGATTTTTTTGGTACGCCCCTTCCTCTCATCCGTTGTAGATCGATAGACCGTAATGGTCTGATTTTCATGGGTAATATGACAGAAAATTAGTCTAGTCTAATTAACTTACACATTTTCCACGGAATAAAGTTTGTGTGTTTAGTGACCAAAAAATCGTTTTTGACTTTTTTTCGGGATTTGCATGCAAAAAAGTTACAAAAGTTTAAAATTCGCCCCCTCCCTCTGCTCCCTATCCCACTACAAAAAATTTACCGCCATTCAAAGTTGACTACTTCATTTTTTTCAGAAATTAAAAAAATCGATATGATTTTGAATTTTTGAAAAAATTGAAGTAGTCAACTTTAATCGGTTGTAACTTTGTTTGAAGCAAGATAGGGGACTGGGGATAAGATTTTTGAACTTGTGAGACGTTTTTACATCTATTTCAGCCTCGATAGAAATCATTTAGAGCAGTAATAAATTCAAAATTTGACCAAAAAATTTGAAAAAAAATAAAATTTTTTTTTTGTAAAAAAATTTACAAATAAAAGAATTGCTATTATAAAAAATTCAACACCAAAGCTTTAAAGCGTTTTTTTTTTCAAATAAGTGATTTTTGTCACAAACACCCAAACCTTATTCAATCATACATATGCAAATATAAAAGTTTTTCAAGTTTTTCAGTCTCAAGAGGGAGTGAGTACTTCGACCCCCAACCTCCCTGACTACGCCTATGAAAGCATCTTCAGTCAGGTACGTTGTTCAAAGAGTCCTTCTACAAATATTTATGAAAAAAAATCATTGTCAAAAAAAAATATTTTTTTAATCCCGTATTTACAGAGCTAAACGTAAAAATACTTAAAAGATAGAACCTAACTAAAATATTTTCCACATCACATGGGATAAAATTTTGTACCAGTTTGAATGAAGCGCAAAGAGAGAGGCTTCTAGTTCGACAACATGGCACAAAATACTTTTCATAGATTTGAATAAACCCGAAACGAACTAAAAAATATCAAACAACCTTTTTATACTAAATAACGAAAATCATACGAATTTTTAGATTTAAAATAAATACCAATTTGAAATAACGTCGATTCTGCGATATAAAGCCATTTTTTTTTTTTACCTACCATCAATTTTGGGTAAAAAAATAATACCAAAATTTTCTCAGTCATTTTAAATATTTTACTGTCAATCCGTACGCAATAATAATCTGAGAAATCACACAAATGACAGCATTAATTGGCATTTCATTTGTACCCACTGTGTCAATACCGAAATATTTTTCTGTATAACAATAACACAAGTAACTTTCATCTTCATTCTATATGTAAACAGAATGTGCTTTTAGAAAAGGAAATATTACCAGCGACTAAAAAAAATGTCTAAAGAAAAGTTCTCAGCAACAATAAAGTAAACAATTCAAGAAACTAAATAGGATGAAATGCTTATTGCTCTATACCCTTGTGAGTTTTTTTTTTTTTTTTCGTCATAATAGCCAGCATATAAAAATAGGCGTAATATAGAAAATTCAATGACTGCGTAACTGAAATCAACCTCGAATAAAAAAATATTAAATCTCATAAAAATGAATATAAAATTTACATTTTCAAAATAAATGTACGAGAAAAAAAAATGAAAATTATTATTCGTAATACCGAAAGGAAAAAAAAAGATGACAAAAATTATCCAATTTAAAAATAAAAAAAAAATTGAGACTAAGTTTTATCAAGACACGAATCATCGAATTCCAACAGAAGTAAATACTAAGTAGGTATAAGTATCACCTGTTAATGACCGAGTTAGTTTGTTCTCGTATTAT
Source organism: Ferrisia virgata (assembly GCA_900060175.1). Taxonomy (NCBI): domain Eukaryota; kingdom Metazoa; phylum Arthropoda; class Insecta; order Hemiptera; family Pseudococcidae; genus Ferrisia; species Ferrisia virgata. The sequence goes on along the minus strand of FIZR01020826.1, from coordinate 56,632 downwards.
TCTTTCAGGTTAGGTAGATATCTTTTTCCTTGAAATTATTTGTCCTTTGGCGAAATGAAACGAATAACTACACGGCGTAAAGATTCTACTAAAAACCATACATACCTATTAGCAAGCTAATACAAGAACATTGAGAAAATGTAAATCTGCCATATAACAATGCAGAGAAACGTAAGGAAACCGTGTTAATGAAACAAATCACGCGATTCGCTTATAAATTAAAAAATGAACGAATTTTATTCTAAACGAATGCAAAAGAAAATGGTAAATATGCTAGGTGAAGGTCATAAATAAGAAAGTATTTAACGCGAAAAACTTTTTAATGCATAGAAAAAGTAAATTACTTCCATATTAAAGGGCGGCTCATAAGCAAAAATCATACCAAAATCAAGGATCTGCGCATCTGATAGGTACTGTAAAACATCGTTGCAATACAAAAAAAAAGATAGGAAAAAATATACGAAAAAAAAAATAAAATAAAGACGCAACACTATGCTAAACCGATATTTTATCTTAATCGTTTCGACATTTTTATCGCGCTTTCACTCGCGATTCCTGGTTTGTCAACGTCATTCCCAAACATTTTAAAGTCGACTTGAATGATTATTTTTTATACGTTTTTAACTTTATCTTGTTTCGAGAGATTTCAACTTTTTCAATCCTTTTCTTTGGGGGTTAAAAAATGCTTCTTCTATCGTCGCATTTACTGGATTTCTGATTCGTTTCTTAAACTCGTTCTTCAACGCGATGTTAAACATTTACAATATTAGTTTCGCCTCGAAACACATAAAATTCCCAATGAAAATCACATAGATTTAAAAATCTCAAAAAAATTAATCAGTTAGCATAGGAAATTTCGATCAACCTCGTTCTATTTTCCAAGTAGTTTTTTTTTGTCCTCGCAACAACTATATATATGTATATATATATTTTTTTACGAAAAAAAGTTACGATGTCTCCAGAGAATGTTTTTTACTCCATCGCATCGATTCGTTGTATTCATCGTATTTCCTTTCAGTTTTTTTCTTTTTTTTTCTTTTTTTTTCTTTTTTTTTTTTCGAAAATAAAGTTGAAAGAGAACATCAATATTCTAATCTCCTTTCTTCGTGAATAAGTACATAATGTGTCAAAGCTCCCTGAAAGCTCATCTTTAAAATTTTAGTTTTCTGGTACTTTGGAATTTAGTCGACCTGTACATCGTAGACTGAAACTCGACGCTTACTAATTTCGATTAATAACTTTTAACCTGCGTATTTGTTTGCCATACCAAGTTGACACATTTCATAACTAATGACAAACGCGAAATATTTTTGAAGAAGTTCTTTTCAGCTCACAGTAAACGTCGTGTATGATACCTACTCTTTCCGACTTTCCCGTCCAGCATCTCACTCTTTGGAACGAGTCCAAAATTTTTGGTTAAAATTAACGTGTATATAATAGTAGAGTGTTTTCTTTGTGTTGCAGAAATATGAATGATTTCTTAGCTCTTGTCGTATCGAGAATATTCTGTCGTGATGTTTTTTTCTACCTGAATAATACGACTCGGCAGATAATCAAGTTGAAAACGTAATTTCACAATTTTACGATGCTAATGCCCTCCACTGCTCAGTAATTTTAATTTTTTCATTTTTAAGAACGAAGTTCAATTTTCTTACAATTGAGAACTAAATACTGAGGTACATTACGTCGTACGTTACACGTATTTTAACATCTGCTGATCTCAACATCGAAAAATTATCCGAATGTGGGGTACCATCTAACAGAAAAGTCGAAACCAATAAAAGACACATTTGAAACCACTACTGAATCTGCAAGTCAACATTTCAAATCTTTGGCACAATTTGAAAGGAAGATGAGCGTTTGATAAACTTGTAAAATTCTACTTTTTGTGATTGTAAGAAGGGTGGGAGAGGGGAGGAGTGATACGAAGATCACAAAAAAAATAAATTGCCGAAAGTGCACTTACAACCTTTTCATACCTTTCAGCCTCCTGCTAAAAGGTGTCTAGGCCGTTTCAATTTCAAATTTTTTTCAAAAGTGAGGGGGGATAGGAAAAAAGTTGTGAAATGACGTCAAATGAGCGCGGTAGAAATTTGAGGTCTCCAACTTGACCCTTACCCAGCCCCTTTTTAATTTAAAATTTCAAAACTTAATTAAAAATTCGAAAAAAATTTCTTTTTTACATTTTTTAGGTGCTAACGTGTCATAGTAGACCACATGAGGCCAAAAAAAAACTTTTCATGATTTTTTTTTGCTTTTCAAGCGACCCAAAACCATATTTAAAAATGAAAAAAATCGAATATTTCAAATTTTTTGAAGTTGAAGAGCAAAAAAATCACTTTTGTTTATTATGGCATAAAAAACAACAAAATTTCGGATTTTTACTTCATTACTTTGAAAAAATTAAAAAAAAAATGATTAAACCGAATTTTGGGACCTCTAAAAAACATTTTAAAAAGTTTTTGGTAACATGTAGTTTACTATGAAACGTTGGCACAAAGAAAATGAATTTTTTTTTTCAATTACTCACGTAAATTCTGAAATTTTAAATCAAAGGGGGCAGGGGGTGATGTAAGGGTCAAGTTAGAGATCCCGAATTTATACCACGTTCATTTGACGTCATTTTGCAACTTTTTTTCACTCCTCCTCTCCAAATTTTCAGAATAAAACTACAATTCAAACGCCGTAATGTGTTTATTGGTTGCTTCAAATGGAATTTCGTGACTTTCTCATGACCAATACTGAAATGCTGACTGTGGAATCCCTCCCCTCTTCCAAAAAAATTACGAATTGAAAAAGAAAGGGCATAGGGAGGTACAAGTAGTGAAATTGCCCCGATGAGATATTTTTACAAAATTAAGATGGTAGATGGGTCTCACCGACAAACTTTCGTGACCAAAGTTTCTAACCCCCAACTCCTGGTTTTCAAGAAAACCAATTTTTCCTAAAAAAAAAATCACTTGGGAATTTTTTTCTCAAAATTGAAAAAATGTAAGATGTTTTTGGTTTTTGTAACTACCTAACAAAAACTATTTTTTAAATAATACGAAATAAGCGCGATTCAACTGATTCTAGGAGATATATTCAATGTTGTGATTGCGAAGTCGTGAATTCAAGTCGCAATCTTCTATTATGACCAAAAAGATATTCATGCTGTCGAAAATAGGAGTAAAAAATCATGATTGAAGGGTGCAAAATCCCTTCGGGAGGGGGTGTCAATTTTTTTCTAGATACCCTACGTATGAATACGTACTGGGGAAAATTTTCAAAAAATTCGATTCACTACTGGAGTGGGAAATAATTTTTATATATTTCTGTGCAATTTTCACCATCACGCCGCCTTTCAATGGCTTTGAAAAAATTATACCATATTTAGGGGCCTAACCTTGCCGAAAATTTATCATAGGTAAAGAAAGCATTAAAGCTCGAAAACAGTAATTTGAAGAGGAAAAAATGGAGGAAGGAAACTGTTGATTTTTTCATGAAAGCAATTAAAAGGCCCTGAAAGAACACATAAGATTCGATGAAATCGATAGTCAATTTTGAGACAAAAATTTTTCGACTGATTTTTAGCAAAAATTGGTTTTCTCGAAAACCAGGGGTGGGGGGTCTGAAACTTTGGTCAATAAAGTTTATCGGGAGGACCCATGTACCACCTTAATTTTGTCAAAATATCTCATGAGGCAATTTCACTCGTTTTCGTGTATGTTCTTGCATTTAAAAGCTGGGAGGTTGGCCTGGAATAAAGTTTGTTAAGAAGAAAATAAAATGAGAAAAGAAAGACCCCAAGGGTGTGAGGGTAACTTTTTTATATTTCAAATACATTTTACTCCATTTTTGGCTACTTCAAGCATCCCTCCAAAGCCTGAAGTTAAGAAATCTGTACAACTCGCTTTCTTCTAGGTCTACAACAAATTTTGAAAGAAGAAAATCACTACTTTTTCACTTAAATACGATAATGAAGTCAGTTTCACAATTAGACCTTAATTAACGTTTTGTCTTACTTCAGAGCTACCATAAAATTTTTTTACCTGAAATAATGCCCAAAATAAGGTATTAACTGAGATCAAATAGTGAATCTGACTTCATTATCGTATTCAAGGAGTTCGATTTTTGCGAAAACGACACCAATATCACCATTATTGTCTCAAATTTGAAGAAGGGGATGCCCCTGAGCACCAAAACGAGGTCGCGAAAATTAGGTGCGATTTTCCTACGATTTTGTATCGACGCATATAATAAATATACAAAATTTCAAAACTCTCTCGTTGTAAATCGTTGTTTTATATTAATATGAAAGTTACCTCAAGTGCTTAAAATTGACTTTTTTGAACAAAATTGTCATTTCTTTTAACGTTGAAAATGGGTTAAAAAATTAGGAAAGCAAGGTTTTTTGACTAATTCAGACACGCTAAATACGAATCCGGCGTTTATTTTTCGTTCGAACCTTTTGTTAACATTTTGACCATTGACCGCCCCCCATCCACTTAATTTTTAGCGTATTAGACATTATTTTTAAGAAAAACGCATTTTGAGCGTTTAAAAACTCCCCAAATCTCAAAAAAAAAAAAAAAAAAATGGATAAAATGTGAAAAAATGGTATGTACTTGTCAGAACACATTATTTTGGTGAAAAAAAATTTTATGTACTCACTTGAGGTCCGTACATGGAGCAATTCAAAGTTTTCGTTTGTCAATTCCTCTCCCCCTAAGAGAGGGAAAATTTTGGAAAAATTCATGCCCATAGACCCATCATCTCTCAAAACATTTAGATTAAAATCACGATTTTCTTTAGGAAGTTTTTTCGACATTCTGAACAATGGAGATGAGATGGGGGAATTTTTTTTTACTCTAAAATTTTTTTCAGATAGACCCGACGATGTTTTGTGTAATTTTTTAAAATCTGAGATTACGGGCATTTCACCTATTCTCATCCAGGAGTACCCTTCTCATAAATTTTTAGACTTCACACTTGATAGCCCAATTTTCTGAAAAATTCATATTTCTTTCACCCATGAAAAGGATTTGAACTACCAAAATTGCATTCACATACCAAACTTTTGCCCCTTCAGTCTTAGTACAATTTGTAGGGAAGTTGGACTACAAACCAACATTTTTCAAGATCACTAAACTGAAAGAAGTCCTCGTATCTTTCCTCTTAATTTCTCTGGGGCACTCAATTTTTAATATTTTTGTCCCTACTCTCTACTTTGAACATAAGGTGAGCTGAATGGTCTTCTAAGACCAAAATAGATTTTGTTGATACCGCACTCATGTATGCTTCCACCACAAGTAGACAGTCCATATTAGTCCGCTTTGATCTGGCAACAAGGCGGGAGAAAATCCAGTCTACAATAAATACCAGGCATTTTTAAAAACAATCAAAATGGCTCATAGCTTTGTTATTCACATCAACTCTGATAAATTGAAAAACAGATATAAAATTGGTATTTTTGAAAAAATTCATAGGAAAAAGAAAAGAAAAAAATATTCAGTGTAACATTCGAATTAGCTTTGAAAACTGAACTGTATCTTCGCCGATACGCTTATCGCCCCATCACCGAGTGGACCTAGGAGATTTGAAGTTATATTTTAAAATTGATCAATGCTTTAGATACTGCTTTTGAGGGTTCCTTTTGTTCAGTTTATTCCCATATTGACAGCTTGGTACATAGAGCATTTTTGTATACATTTTGTACCACAAGCTCGCAATCTAAACTTTGAATTAAACAAATGCAGCACTGCGTTTACTTTAATCTGTCTTTTAACTGACGCGTTAAGCTGTAAAAACGTTATCTAAAGAAAAGTGAGAAATGAGTAAATAAACAGATTAATAGATTTCAAGCAGAGATCATGGAATGAATTCTCTAATGTATTCGAGCGCTTTTCTCTGCGAACTTTCGTTTCAAGCTCTAATTGGAATAGACTATAGCTTGTACGAGGTATTTTCCGATTTGCATATTATTGATGAAGATTACATCTGAAAGGAAACCGCAATTGAAAATTAAACCTATACCAGTATCGATACATAGGAGAACTTTTATTAAGGCATTATTGAATGTACATACCTAGTAAATCTATGTACCTATAACTAAGTGTAAGTAAGTGTATATGAAAAACTGCGCCCAAAATTCGTCTCGTACAAATTAAATAAAATGAATAAAACCGGCACGACAACACAACCACCTGTACTCATATGAGATCACTATCTTTCATCAAATTACCTTCTCTTCACGCAGAGCTCGTTTTGTATCAAAGTAGCTACATATAACAAATACAAAAATTAAATGAAGAAAAAGATCACGGGACCCCCATTGAAACGCACTTAACGAAAATTGTGCTCACTACGTTCAACTCTCCACGAATCTAACGTGAAAAAAAAAGGAATCCAATTTAAACTGGAAACAAAATGGTATAAGTGAGTCGCGAATAAAAGAAAAAATTGAATTAATTCCAACACAAAGCTAAGTATCCTAAAACTGAGCTCATCAAAGCTCATATTATTTTGGTGATAATTTTAATTAATGTACTTATTTACACAAGTATCAAACAAATTCTTCGTCTAATTAACCGGGTAGTAACGGGTACGAAAAAGTATAAAACATTAAGAATAGGTACATTTATTTGTATCCCAATTAGGTATAATTTGCCGGTGAAAAAATAAAGTAAGTACCTAAAATAAAGTACTCGTGTACTTTTTCAACAGGCAGTAGGTTGATTGCAAGCTTTAAAAATACCTTATCAACGTCAAACATTCGAACCAAAAGTGTCGTAAAAATTTAATGATCGGCACCAGATTACAAAAGCTTTTTTCCATTAACCAATGAAGTAGAAAAAAAAATGAAAAACATTGGTTTTATACTGAAACATTTTATAAGATAACAACCAAAGGAAATTATTACTTATAATACTAATTCCTCTCGTCACAATAGAAAATTTTAAAAAGCATACACCCTACAGTATTTATTTATTCAGAAAACTATCTGCAGGTGTGATAGGTTCTTTTTTTAGTTTTAAAAATAAACACCACACGCGCTGAAATTTTTCCCCAAAAAATTTTATCTTATGTAGGTATCTCATAATTTATTTCACGTTTGAACAAAGCAGCTGCAAAAACCTTTGTTATTTGTTTTTAGAAAATTTGAAAGTGAAGGTGAATTGTACTCAAAGTGAATTCAACGATCAAATGTACAAAAATATAAAGCTTCGTCGTTTTACATTTTTAAAATAAAATGTTCAATTTTTTTGACATTTTTTTTATCGAAATATTTCTATACGTTTATGTTTTCGACACTTGAGTTTATTTGTAAAAAAAAGTAAAAGTTTTTTTTTTCATTACACGACTTACACAAATAAAAATATTGATATTTTTTAGGTCGCATTATTAAGATGGAAAAAAACGAAAATATATGTTTACAAACGTGCGAGTATAACAAAAATAAAAGAAATAAAAAAGCATTGTGCTTTGCTCTTTTGGGAAATTTTCTCAAAAAAAAAAACATCATTTATTTCGCTTTTTGGACTAACATTGTCATTGTGAATTATACGTACGCAGTAACTTGTAGTTGTTCATAAAATTGATTTAAAATCTGAAAAAAAAATATACTCGAAATATTGGTCGCAATTCTCTGTACTAAAATCAAACTCTCAAGTAAATAATGAAATATGCATTACTATCGAAGGGAAAAAATTGTTTTTTATCATAAAAAGACTAATGAAAGGTTTAGATAATATTCGAAGCAGGTAAGTTTACCGTGAACTCGACATAAACCTAATATCAATACTCTCCGGGGAGAAACATCAAGGAAAATAAAGCAAAATCCCCCCCAATAATTTTCTTTTTCAAATCATGATTCGAAAATTTTAATTTCTAGCGGGAAAATTAAACTAAGAGTGAATGCAAGCAAAAGCTGAAAAAATTCACAATATAAAAACATTGAAAAATTTTGTTTAAATTTATCCCTTTGTATTTGCATTAGTCAAGTACCAAAAATTTCACTAGCTCAAAAAATAATACCTACTTTATTTCCTGAACTCTAATAAAAGGCAAACCAGTTTAACCTTATAATACAACCTAAACATTATACTCTTTTTGAATACCTACTTTTAAGGAATTCATCCTCTTCAAACATCAGAAAATTGCTAATTTAGAATAATTAATTTGAAAAAAATCTTCGCGAAATCATCATTCTATCAAAATAATATACTAAATAACTACACACTAAAATTTGAGTTCCAACAAATTAATAATTACACTAACTCGTACCCCGAGGACTTTCAAAATGCTATGTCCAAGACATTATAAATTAAATTATGATTTCATCACATCTACATCAACAGGGTAGGACCTTAAAATCAACGATCCAAAAGGGATTCGCTAGAGAGATTACCAGGATAAATAGAATTTTTCATTTCTTCGAACCCTACAAATGGCGGGCACAGTATGGAATTATTACGTATAATTATTTAAACCCAAAATTCTCATTGTTGGAAAATTTTTATCATTTCCCTTTTTTGGGGGGATTTTTAAAAAAAGCGTCGTTTCTTATTTTATTTCATGATTTTTTGAAATACTATGAAAAGCATTATTTTTTGAGAAACGCTGTTCTAATATAAAGGCAGCATATAGATTTTAAATTATTAAATACAATATTTCAATTTTATCTGGCATAGACAATGTTATAAATTTGTTAAAAATTGAAAAAATAAATGTGTAAAATAAAAATTTTTCAAAAGGAACATATTCATCATTTATCTTTTTTAGGCCATCATCAGCAATTTTTTTCTTTATTTTTTTGAACATGCTGTGCAATAAAACAGAAGAATATTCTTTGTAATTTAGATTTTGTTTGTTTTTCAAATTTTCAAATGAATAACTGTCTCATTTTTATTTTAAAAAATTTCTGAACCCCAAGTTGCTCACTTGCACAGATGAAGTTCAATAGATTTGTATATTATAGCTAAATAGCACTCAAAACATAGAATCCAACAAGAACCCGTTCAATTATCAATTCATCATTATCATAAGGTAGCTTAGAGGACCTCGAATAATTTCAATAAGAAAAGATCAAAAGAATGGGAAAAATTGCTAACTGTGACACAGAGTCAATGATCAAACTATCACTTTTATTTTTCAGTTTTGGAAGCGAATAAGGGAGGATGGGCAATAAATACAGATGACAATAAGTAACAGCAACAGGGACAAGGTGACAGTCTGACAAGATCCATAATGCCATAACCTATTAAAACTGAAACAGGCTTGAATGGAAATGAGATACTCAGATGAAGAGAAAAAGTGAATGATCTTCAGCTCAACTTCAAAAATTGAAAATTTAAATAGATTAATGGATCAGTAGAATGATTGGAATATTGGAAATAAAGAAATAAAAAAATCAAATTTAGGATTCAAAATTTCAAATTTCAGACCATGAGTCGCGAAAAAATTTATTAAAGATGAACAATGTCAAAATGGCTATCAAGCTATATTATTAATAAAAAAAAAAAATTAAAATTTTAAATCCATAAAAATGGTTAAAATTGCAGCCTATACTCTTTTACCACTAATTAACAATTGCTGTGAAGATTTTTCGCAAAAGGGTGGTCCTGTAGGTTTAAATATCTTAAATAGAAATATCGAATGACGTAATATGGTATCAGCCAATGATATCTATGCATCAAAAAAGTTGAAAACGAAGAAGAAGAATGAGTGATTCTAACAGGGGTTTTGTTGGTTAAAAAAGCTTTCATGTAAATTATCAGGACGGTTACTAGTTCATTACGAATCCAATCTAAAGAATTAGTTATAAAATTAGAACCTAGGTAGCGTTCATATAGTTACTGAAGACACTGAAGACGACGATGAAGAAATAGTGATTTTAATAGGGTTTTTGTTGATAAATAAAAACCCTAAAAACGCGAACAACGCTATCTATGTGGGAAATAGAACAAGCAATTTGATACGTATAGGCAGAGGAGAAAAATCCCAAAAAACAACTAAAATGGTTTTTGATTAACACTGCTCTAAGCCAAGAAAAATAGTTGGAAACCATTTGAGATCTGAGGGTAGGATCTCAAGATCAGTACTACGAAAATAATCTCGCATTCCTCAACTATACAGCTAAGTATAATCAAAGCGTAAAACTCTCTTTTTATTTCAAATTTTAGTTAGCTATTTTAGACTTTTCATAGCTGCAGTGCTGGAGAAGGAATAATAGTTGATAGAAGACTGCGGTTCATAACTAGGTGATCGAAATTTCATTTAAAATTGTTTGCTGCGGTTGGCTGCAGTGACAGACAGGCAGAATACTACATAATTAACAAAATAATTGAAAAAAGTACGATTTTTAGCATTTACGTATTAACATTTTCGAAAAATTTTCCAGCATGAATTTTAGATCAGATTTTGGTACTCTTGATATAAATCACAATCCTCTATCAAATATTGCTCCCGAGAGCTATAAAAAATTCAAAGGAGTATATATACCAGCCTCTTCCCGAATTTTTCATATGTATCATATCGAAACTGAAACGTGACAGATAAAGTTTTCTCTGAAAGACTTTCACGTCACGTTATACATTACATGTATAGGTAAGTTTCGTTGATGGTTGCGCAGCTTTAATCTAGATTTTCTTTTAAACGATAAAACGATTAATCTGAAACATTCTCAAATTTCTCAATTAGAATGTGGGCCGTAGATGTTTTTGTAAATTAAACTCCATAAAAGTTGAGTAAATTACGCATGTAACACGAGTAGCGAAGTATTTCAACGATAAAAAGGATCTATCTCGAGTCGTTTATCGTACTGACGGTTTTATCTAATACAACAGGGCGCGTGGGTATCGTCCAACTATTTATTGGAAGCATAATAGGTACTCGTTGGGAATTCTTTTAGTAAATAATACTTGTACACGTATAGGGACTTGAAAATTTCGCACCCTCGGATGTATATCTAAGTATAGGTAAACGCTAGAAGGATGGATATTATTTTTGAACTTTGTTAAGAAGGTGAATTTTGGTCAGTGTGAAAAATACCTTTGGCGTGGCACAATGAAACAACAAACTTATCGATAATCTAGTTATTGAACCGTACAGTGCAAAGGAAACTTTTCATTTCACCGGTAAAAAAAATATTTGTCCTCGTGCGACGACGACGATAAGATAAAAAGTAAAGCCGGATCATATCGATTCTTCTGCACCTGGTACAAACGGTTCGCGTACCCAACTTTTATATATACAACATTTGCTTAGCGGCTAAATTACGTTATAAAAAAAATCCGTCAAATCAAACTTCCGAAGGTGCGATAAAAGCGGGTATTATTTTATACAAAAAAAAAAAAAATAAATAAAATAATAAAAAATAAAAATAAGCTACTGTGTTGTCTCCTATCCGAACGAAGAATGTATCTATGTAAGTATAAGTATATGTATGTATATATGTAGTATACAGAGTACCGCTAATAATGCCCATGTCATAATGGCACTAACACGCAAACCTCGCGACTTGGAAAAAACAACCCCTTTGCACAACGCCTCCCTCGACTTTAACGACTTTCTGTAATAACAATGTGCAGACATTACGGTGCCGTTCCACTTTTCAAATCAGCTTCTGTAGTATATACGCATTCCCCTATAACACTGAAGACAGCCTGCTCGAAATTTTCGCCCAAATGGTACAAGTGTATGAATAACGTCGATATCTTACGTCGCCGACCTTTCATCTACTTATTTGATATTTTTCTCGAGAAAATTTTCCAACCACAATATTGGGCTTTGTCCATTATACCAATAACGTTGATTACAAAATCATGTTTTCTCAATTTCTTCTCATTTATTCACCGAACGTGATTTCTTTTTTATTTCACTCGTTTCGCGATTGAAATTCGCGCCAATGACGAATTCAATCATTCATTCTTTTCTTTCTTTCTTTCTGCATATAGATATACTTATTGTAACTATAGCTAAATGGGAATTATTTAGGCCAGTTTTCAGAAGAAGAAAAAAAAGTTGCAACTCGTATTTGTAAAATTTTTGGAATTTTTCTCTCTATTACTCCACGTAAAGAAGAGACGGTCTACGTTGTTAAGTTAAAGGCCGATTCATTCGAATGATTGGCTATCCTGGTGCCATTTCTTTGCAGCAGTGTTACCAATGTGAGAATAATTTTGGAGAAGGCAGGTAGAATAAACTTTGATCAAATATGTTAATTCAGTTAATTCACTAAATTTAAACATGACGAGACAATTCAGAAAATGAGGATACAATTTTTCTTCATTTAAAAATCAAAATAAACGAAAAAAAAAACTCATTCGTCAATAAATTTTTAGAATTTTTGTGAAATGATCAGAATTTGATGAATTGATCGCTATTCATCTGAAATATCGATAAATTCTGTGTCTAGCTTGAGTTGGTAAGTAAGACTGTTTTCAAATAATTGATAAAATTTGAAAAAAATCAATTCATATTTCTTTCGCTTTTTTTTTCCAAAGCGTAAAACCTATTTACACAAAAACACTCAAATGGAAATGAGCAGGTTCAACGGTAAGAGAATTACTGAAATTTTTTATCCACAGTTCCTCAAAACTTCTCTGTTAGTAGAGCTGTTAACTAATTCTTTTTCAACCTATTCTCAATTCTGATGGGTCAGGATCTCTGATACAGATATAACGAAGATTCTTTTAGATTTTTCTATCCAGAAAAAGACTAACTTCTAACCAATGACCTAAACCTTAATACCTTTACTTCCATCTCGGTGTTTCACGGTCCAAAATAAATTTTCAACAGCCCAGCCCATATGGAGTTTGAGCTAAAGTAGTAACAATGGTTTGTGCTTCGGATGCCTAAGCCTTTCTTCCCCTGCTTTAAAAAAACTTTGGGCAGAGTAAGGGCCATGTAATTTTGAGGGGGTGGGGGTAGGAAGTTGAAACTAATGTCAATCATTTGCGTTTGTGCACATATTTATTTGGCTTGTGCTCACCTTCTTCTACCTTCATTTCAAAAAAAAAAAAAACACTTTTGAGTGGGACTGAGTACATGCAATTTTCAAGAGAATAGTAGGGATTAGAAACTAGTGTCAATGCTCAGCTTTTCACATTTATTTTGTTTATACAAAGCTGCACACCCTTCCCTGACCTTTCTTAAAAGAGCACTCTTGGCCAGACTAAGAAGACTAGAAATGCACAAATGGAATAAATCAGGGCATAAACGAGCACTAACAAAGCACAAATGATTGACACTAGTTCCAATCTTCTAGCACCTCCCCTCCTCCCTAATGCGTGCAAAAGCAAGCACTAACAATTGACACTATTTTAACCTTCCCTTTGGCATTTCCAGAGCTCACCTGGCTTCAATCCTTCCAAAGAATTTAAAAAATAGGGGATGAAAGTTTACAGTACAAATAAAATGACTGCGTGCACAAATTAAGCACAAATGATGGGTACCACTTTCATGCCCTAACCACAAATGATAGGGTTTGGAGGCATGCAGCTGAAAAAATCTGCTTTGGGTTTCTAGAACATCATTCAGATCACGAAGATAAAATTCATTTACTCGGCTCAATACAGATAAAGATCGCTGAAATTTGGTTAATAGGCTCAGATTAACACCGGATAAGATATTTACGAGAGAGGATCAGTGGCATATAAACAACTGAGGGGAGGAGTGTTGGGGACAAAACCTACTCAATCTCGTAGAGCGATTTTTTTCACGTAAAATTTGCAATATTTTCGCCTTTGCTTCGTTCGGACTATATATTTCTGACTTAAAAGGAAAGATTTCAGCTATCCTTCTGCTTTCAATCGACAGTTATTACACCACTTCTGAGGATGACTCCTGGTCAAAAATCAGTTCTGTTCAAAATTAAAAGAGGGGGTGCTGAGGTTCAAAAATCGCAAAATTAATTCGTTATTAAACTAATCAATAAAGAATCAAAAAAGTTGTATAACATCTAAAAATCAGACTCCTATATCGCTTAAAAGTGGATATACAGGCACAGACGGAGATAACGAGCATAGGAGAGGGACTGATGATCTGCTCTATGTTTTCATGCAAACTGTAAGAGTTGGTAAAATGTCATTTTTGTGAGTGGAAAATGTTCTTGAATGCTCATTTTCAGCTATTTATTCTTAGGGTGTCGCAAAATTTTCATCCTCCTCTGATTAGGGTCACATTTTCTTCAGATTTTACAAATGTGTACAGTGAATTTCCACTTTCTCACTCTCAACATGAGCAGAAAAACAAAAAAAACAGACATTTTTTTTTTTTAGAAATGAAGTCGGTGGACTTAAGACCTTCTCCCCTCCTCACATCATTTAGGCAGCCAGCTGAAATGTGATATTTAGATTTAATAGGTGCCTGAGGCTCTGGACATACTTTTTGGAGATTTCCACATTTCAATCACTCTGCAGTACTTTACAACTCCGAAATAGGAGTTTTGGTTAGATTAGGTTTGGGTTTTGCTCTTTTTCAGGCTTATACTGCGCATATTTATCATTTCGCCATCAAGCTGAGCTGGATGAATTGAAATTTGGTATAGACTAAACATTTAGTATGTAGAGGTCCTACACATGCCTTTTGTTGATTTCGACTTTTCAGCCATACGCGTTCTTGTTGAAATTTGACTTATGGCTTTGATAGGAGTTTGAGATGCATCTTTGTAAGGTTTTAACTATTCACTCCAAAACCTACCTCCTCCTCACTCCTCCTTCCTTCAATCGAAAACTATCATATAATTTTTTTAACCTTAATATTTTGTAAGAATCAGTTGGAGAAATTATCGCTTTATTTTTTTCAAATGTAACAAATTCTTTTTTATTACAAATTGCATATTTTTCGAGCAGGCTGCAGAGGCATTCAGAAATGGTTTGGGGTCTCACCCCCCCCGCTTGAGATCGAAAAATTTGAAAAATGTTCACATCATTGCTAATTTTTCTCCTCAAAACTTCTGAAAATGCACTTTTTCACTATTAAGAGTCCATTTTTACAAAATTTTGCCCTTCCTTCGTTCGGACGTACCATTTAAATAATTTTAATATATTTAGAACCCAACAAATACTACAAAGAAAAAGGTGGAAATCCCCGCTTTTGAGCCATTCTAAAAGCTACGCCACTCGCAGGCTGCTTCACTCCCCAGAAGAAATTAACCTTCTATCAAATGAAGTAGATATGACTGACGTATTTATAGTTAACCGTACGATTGTATTACTGTAAATAGACATTCGTTCGATTCGAACACATGTACCTACATCAGCGAGTAATGCGACCAACTATTACGAGCACTCCCAAGATGTCATGTACTTTGTGTACTACTGTACCTATAGGTACGTCAAATCTAAATACTAAGCTTCATAATACGTATCAATTTTACAAAATTTAATTTCTTTATAACACTTCCTTGACCTTATTTCAATGATGTGACGTCGATTGTACTTTTCTATTTGGTCAGCATCCAAACACGTACGTCGTCGTGGTGTTAGGTTGCTCAAATTTTAGGTGAGATCACGAAACGTATCTACATTTTATGAAGATCATTATACAAGCGAAAAAATGTGTACCAGTCGATATTTCATAAATTCTGTGACGTAACTTGTATACAAGAGGAAATACTCGCACCGCACAGTTATGAATTTTTTAAAACTGTCGACGATATTAATTCACGTTTTCGATTTCATCCGAAAGGGCCATTTAAAAAGTTCACATCATCGTTATTTCCGTCGTATTTATTTGTACCGTCGTTTCGTAAAAACTTTCAGCATCAAAAGTATCGATATCTTTCGTGAAAAAAAAAAGTTCTACAACTAAAAAGTGAATGAACTTTCAATGTAAATAATTACACGAGCCTGCCAACATATAAAAATTAACGTTGTGTTGAAACGTCATTTCAAATCGTGTAACATTTTAATTTTACAAAATAGACTGTTTTTTTTTATATGTATATAACTCGCGATTAATTTTTAATAAGTAAACCTAAATAACACATATTAGAAAAAAAAATTATCAGTAAATTTCAATTTAACAAGTTCAAAAGTAAATTTTAAGGTGAAGATAAAAAATTACAAATTATGGAGAAGAGAAATTTCAAATTAAAAAAATTAGTGATATGATAATGAAATTTTCTCAAGAAGATATTACATTTTACCTCAAACTTTTTAAAACAATTGCCAATATAAAAGTATGGCGATGTTCAATATAAAAATAAAACATTTGGTATTCTGGCAGCTATTTCGCGCAGCGTGTGACCTGAATATCACAACTATGGTTTATTTTCAGTCTGAATAGCTTATACTTTGCGCCTATTCTATTCATTAACAAGTCAAAGTTTTTGGTCAAAGCTTGACATTCGATTTCAATTATCAAAACCGTAAACAAATTGCTGCTCTGTTCATTACAACACCGCAAGTTTCACTACAGATGCTCAAGTTTTAGTATAGGCCCGCGTCGAACCATTAAACCATCCATCAACGTTGCTGACCTAAGTTCGTCAACTTTACAAATCCGATAAGCTTTTTATAATATTTAACGTCACAAAAATTGCGCCCGAAATGTACGTATAAAGTTTAGGCAAAAAAATCCTATAATCTACGAATTTGTAAAGAGGGATCAATAAAAACAGACTGATACAAATTATAAGGAGAATGTTATAAATATATAAAAGATATATTTTATAATAAATTATGATACTTACATTGATTTGATTAATTTTTTTATATATACTTTTATAATTTTCCAACCAAATAATGGAAAGTCATGGGAAAAATAAGAGAAAATTTGGAAAATCTGCGGTCAAATTTAGAAGAAAGCAATGCGCGAGAAAAACTCAAAAAATAAGAACCCTCCCCCCAACTACTTTTTTGGGGCTGTGAGAGGGTGCAACGGGGTTGAAAAGTCTAAACCCCCAAAAAGCACATCTATAGTCTGCACTAAGTCTACCTACCAAATTTCATTTCCTAACTCGATTTGAAGGGGAGATAGGGGAGGAAAAGCCTGTTTTCAAGGTCAAAAAGGGGAAAAATCTCCGTAACTCCTCTCCAAATTAACCGTGTGATTTTTGGATACGAATGACAACTTTTGATTCGGAACTATCTTTGCAATGTTTACTTCTCAGCACGCCCTCACAAAATTTGGGCATAATTGAATTTTTACCCCGGGTCATCTCTACTCAAAAATATAAAATTCACCAGCAATTCAATCCTACTGTCCAAATTTGACCGATTTTAGTCGATATACAGCTGAGCAAACAATTTTAATCTGCGTGGAAAAAAAATAAAATAAAAATTAAAAAAAAAAAGTTTTTTCAGCATGATTTTTGTGGAACATTATAATTTAGTAAATTGAAAAAAAGCAAGTCGCCACCACTAAAAGGCACATGTAGGTCCTACACCAAATTTACATTCAAAAATTTCAACGTTCTAGCTCAATTTGAAGAGGAGGTAGGGGAGGAACGGTCCTTTTTCAAGGTCATAAATGGGGAAAACCCTCCATATCTCTCTTTTCAATTGACCTAAAAGGCTGATTTTTGGGCATGTCATACAAATTTGAATTCTCTTACAATTGGCTCAAAAAGAAGCAATTTTTTCAGTTTTGACCCCTTAACAACACCTCTCCCAAATTTGGACATGACTGAATTTTGACCCAAGCTCGTCCCCTTTCATATACATCTAATCCACCGCTAAACTAAGCTGGTTGACCAAATTGGAGCGATTTTGGTCAGTATTGAGCAGAATAAATGATTTTAGTCTTCGCGAGAAAAAATAATAAATAAATAAAAATAAAAATAAATGTCTGACATGGTCAAAAATGGTCGTGATAGTCTGTTAGGGCCCCAAAATGGATTTTGTTGATATTTTCCTCTCCCTCGTCCTCCAAAATTCAAGAAACCGTAATAGTCTGGTTTTAATTGGTGATATGACATATCAAATAATGCCAATAAAGAGGACGAAATATCTGACATGGCAAATATAGTCAAAATGGTTTTCTAAGACTTACCCCCCCCCCCAACATCCATCAAAGGTCAGTCTTTAATATTCTGGTTTTCATTGACAATATGACAAAGAAAATCAGGCGAATTATTCGAATAGAAACTTATTTAAAAATTAAAAATTTGTATTTTGATAGGTAACATAAGCTACAATAATCGAGGAATAGAGAGAGGAAAAAAAACGAAATTTGCTACAGAAAAAATCTTTCTTCTTCTGACATAAAAAATTCAAATTTCTTACATTAAACATACAACTTGGATACGATTTATTAAAATTTTCAGCCAGCGAATAACTTCGATAGGGTTATTTATTATCTATTTATAATATTCCGGCAATGTTCGCGTACACTCGACATTATAAATCATCTCTGAATAATTTTTCATTCGATAATTTTCGTCGACGTAATCCGCCAATGCTGCAAGAGCCATTTACTGAAGTAAAAATTTACGATATTTAGATGACGCCATCACCCGAAAATATAACCCATAAGGAGCCTGCCTTTTCCACTGACAACGAAGTCTTTATACACACCCAGATATATAAATTATTACACTACAGAAATTTCATCCTTGAAGCGCTCAAGTTTAGAATTACTAGAGTAAATTTTACGCTATATTGAAAAAATGAAAACCTCCGTTTTTGTATTTACTTTGTGAATATATTACACAAATCGTCAACGAGAATAAGTAAGTATATTCTGGCAAATGCATTTGTATAAGAGAATGAGAAAAAAACTTTGGCATTATCGCCAATATTAATATTGTTTTACATATTCCGCATTACAACTCGCTCGTTCGGATTTAAAAATTATTTTACAGTTTTAAATACGGAATAGAGTGAAACCGAAAAAAATCCATCACAATCGCCAATAGCTGCAAGTAAATATTTTATTAGCTGAAGGTTAATAGTTGATAGCAATAAATGAAATACGTATTTTTATCGACAGCAATTACACAATTGTAATAATACTCATAATATATTTTGGTCTAGTTATAGGTAGTCAAATTTACAAATTGTAATATCATCACTTATCGTAAAGAAAAAATCAATAGGCCAACTTCAAACTGCAGAGATTCTCATAAAAATACCTCTCATTTTTTTCCGATAAATAAACCACCTGATGGAATCTTTACGTCCACTTTTCCATCAAACACGTCAATTTTCCTAGTTTACCTCTCTCTTTTTTTTTTTTTTTACAGACACAGTAAGATTATGTTCACGAATAACGCATATTTTTTAAAGCCAGTTTTTCACACGACTTCCTCCACAGGTAGGTATTTGCGCACTGAAGAGAACTCAAGCAACAAATTTCTCCATTTAACTACCCATGAAACATTACGCCGTAAAAGAAGCTCTCTTCACTTAAGATTAGAGTGTTAACTGTAACGAACTAATAAGAGGGTGAATAAATAGGTGCAACAGAATAACGCATATAAAATGCATAATATATTAGCTACATACAACCGTGATGTTTTTTTTCTTCGATTTTTAAGCATACACATTTTTAACTAGACAATCGAATAGATTATTATTTCATGAAAAGAGCGTTTCGTCGTTCCCAACAATCTGCATTCATTTTTAATTTTGAAGAACTAATCAATCTACCGTACTCATTTCTCACAGGGATAGCAATCGTTGATAAAAATATCGATATCCGATATTTGGAAAATGTTGCTTCGGGCGAGTATCAAATTTTGTTATTTTACTGGAATTGAGAAACAATAACAAATACAGTTTAATTTTCAAAACAATCTAGCTTCTTGCAGTTTTAGATAAAAAGTTGAAAATTTTTTAAAATTACCTCAGATTTACAGAAAAAAACTTCAGATTCAAGTAATTTTACATTTCCAAGTAGTAAAAAAGGAAAAATCGTTTAAATTTAAAATGTCATCTTTACAAATTCAGAATTTGTAAAAAAAATCGAAAAAAAAATCATTTAAAATACCTTTGTACGGCTGAAAAAAAACGTAAAAAATTATCAAACGTTGATATTTAGTTAAAAATATCTACATTACCATACATGTTCATGTATGATCACACACAGTCGACAAAAATTATAATTATTTTACATGAAACAGTTATGATCATCCATGATCATATATCACCATATATAATCGTGCAACAATTTTGTAATTGGATAAATACATGATCATGCATGGTCAGTCACAAATTTTTTTCCCCGGATACGATCTTGCATAATCATTGTACGATCATTTCGCTAACATTTTCCCTGCATGACCATTGTCATCCATAAATTTTTTTCCGGAACATTTATTCGAGAAACTATTCCTCATATTAATTCTCGCACTTTAAATCATTCCATTTTAAGCAATTCTTGTGCAGTTGATATTACCACAGATTAACCTACACATAGATAGCTCGTATAATGTTAAATATTTACAGCTCCTTTTTCGTCGTTTTGGGATCTCAAATAATAAGAATATGGGATCCGGCTACTAGGTAGCGTAGCAATGAAACTACCTCTCTCTTACTTCCCAAAGTATGAATATCCACATGTACCTTTTCACAGATCATCGCGAGCATTGTCTTTTGCTGTGATCATACAGAGGGTGATAGGTTCATGAATAAACCCTTATTTTTTTTGTATATTTTACTCTATTATTGTTTAGTAAAAAAAAAAAAGGTCAACGACTCACACTTGTTTACGTAATTTGTAAATTTATGATAAGTATAGGAAAAGAATACGCAACATAATTCTGTTCTACCTCTATCAATTGATAATTTTCATGAATGCTTCGATAATTAATTCTAGAATCTACCCTTATCTTATGCTTAAGTACTAATTTTTGATTCCTTCATACAAACTTTTAATCATTGCAATTAGCATGTTCGGGGCAAACAATTACAATTCGAAATGTTACACGAAACAGCCACTTTCCATTAAATTATAACAAAAGAGGAGGGGAGAACATTGTTGTGTAATACGTGACTCCGCATAAATTTACTCATTTTCAAAATTAAAAAAAAATTGAAATACGATTGAGTTGGTAAAGAACGTGAGTGGCTTCTGAGTGGAGGAGGTACCTAAAAAAAAGACAATTCAAATTCAGGATCAATTATGAGATCGCTTCTAGCACTTTGATCGAGTGGAATGCTGGTTTTGATTTTAGTAAATGAGGAAAGTTCACTTTTTTTATATACCTGCATGCACATTAGCTTAATTTTTAAAATATCGTTCATTTTTGAATTAAAATACTTATTTTGATTTGCAGTGTTGCCGTTACAGATTAGTAATATTATTTGTACTAAGATTCAAAAATGTTGAAAAGATTTGTTTTTTTAAATTCGAAAAAAGATTTTAAAATGTTGAAAAAGATTCGTTTTTTTCATAATGTGAGAGCCAAAAAAGCTCTCGGTAATTGAAGTTTTTTTTTTTCAAAATTTCATAACACCCCTCCCCCTCCTTCCACGGCTCAGGCCTGCAAAGAAAGAAGACAAGATAATCATACATTTTGTGATTTTTTAACATTTCAGGTTAGCTTTAGGCTTTAGTAGAATCACATAGACTAAAATTATCTAGTTCAGAAATTACGCACTAAAATTGTAAATAATGATGTCACCAAATATAGTAAAGTCAATAAAATATTGCATTTTTGGGAAAAAATGAAAAAAAAGTGAAAGATTCGAAATTGTTGAAAATATTTGGTAATTTTTGGTCAAAATCAGTTGAAGATTCGAAAAAGGTTCAGAAATCTTGGGATTTGATTTAGGACTTGAAAATTATCAAATTATTCGGAAACCAAATAATTATTAGGTAAACGGCAACACTGTTCGTTTGATCTATCTGATTCTTGGTTAGTTAACATTTTGGAGCAGTAAATCCTTCCATTTGAACAAGCAATCCATAGTATAAATCCATCTATGATATTACTTTTTTGTTACACTACTACGTCTTAGTGTTTCAGAGGTTGAGAATTTGATGTAAAAATATACAAGATGGCATACTGAACAGTTTCAATCATGCTGTTTGTAAAGTGGGAATAATGTTGTACTACAGGTTTAAAAACAAAAATCAGAAATTTTTTACTCACAATAAACAGATCAATCTGAGTGAAAACTTACACCTACACGCCTATTATTGGTTAAATTCGTTAAAAAAACAGCTAAAATAATTATAAAATAAGTATCTATTCAAGCTTCATGATTTTGTTTCTTTGTCACGAACAAATTTCATTAAAGAAGTAAATTCTGTCATGAGTTGTATCTGTCAAGGACAAAAATATTTCCAACTTGACTCGAAATACATACTGAAATACTATCTTCAAAGCTATTGGAAATCAACTGACATGAAAGAGATGAATTATGAAGTCTATTTCAACTTTGAAAAATAGCAAACAAGCGAATTTATAAGTATTAAAAAAACGTTCGAGTTGCTTAAAACTTATGTTGACAACAAATACTTATACAACGTTTCACAATAATGTCGATGATTGATGGCATAAAATATTTTCAAGAAAAACTTGATCTGATTTACTAAAAAGCCTTTTTTTTTCCTCTTCTTAAAATTTATACATTTACCGAATTTTACAAGAAAGCAGTACAAATAACCGCGCCAATTTAAAACTAATTAATGATCCCTAGCAAAATGCCACTTTCGAACTGACATTCATCAATGATGAGACGCATCTACCACCCACAAAAAATAATTAAACGCCTATTTATCGAAACATTTCTCCACATCGTAATTATAAGACAGTGATAAATTCCTCTTTTTTTTTCTTCAAATAACACCAGGAAAAATGAAACGATTTATCGATTCTTACCGGCACTGTTCGTTTTTGAAAAAGTCAAGTTGAATGGATGAGTTCGCTACTTTCACACATATTATTAAGACTAAAAATTTAACTTCCAACATTTTGCAATGTTTTAAATTAGCAAACAGCAAAACAGTCAAACAATCCTTGAAACATAAAGATACAAGAAAACCAAAATAAAATTTCGCATGGCTTCATCGAAATAACCAAAACCACTATCATAACTTATTATTCCAATCAAAAAGCTGAAGCTAACTAAACTTCTTTCTTCAAAACTCTCTCTCTCTCTGATGTGGGGTGTACATGATGAGAATGGTTCAAAACACCACCTCTTCTTCTAGAAAAAAAAGAACCTAATACTACTTTGAAGCATTTGAAAAATTAACATTAATTCAATACTGGACAAGATTCGTAGAAAATATACAAACACTTTTAAACGATACAGTAGTTGTAGAATTTTTCTTTCCGTGATTCTTTGATAGATGCAAGTAAGAACTTTCTACCTAGAACCATAACCATGATTAGATAACTGAACGTACAGCAAAAGTCAACCTCATTTCCTCATTCTGTTCTTTTTCGTTTTTTTTTTTTTTTTTTTTTTTTTTTTTTTTTTTTAAGCTATATGGGTATGAGGTTCACATACGTGTAATCAATAATTTACTCAATAAGCTATTGAATATGAAAATAAATCTGCATTAATTAACCCTCTTCCGCGCCCAATATCTTGGCCATTAATCTATGTTATATTCGGTTCACTGTGCACATAGGGCCGCATCAGTGGGATTTGTTTTCACTTTTAGAATGATATCTGTGGTATTTGTTTACTGTGATTAATGGAAGTTTTACAATGGAAACATTTACAAAACATGCGACGGAAATAGAGAAGTTATTGCGGCGATAAAAAACTGCATCTGTCAAATGGAGGAAAAACAATGGTTAAAAATATGAAAAATAATAGAAAGAAAATTTCACGCCGAACAAAAATTTTGCAACGAATGTACATCCAACATATACGCGTAGGTATATCCATAAATACTCCAAAAGGATAGAAAATATTTCCACTATTAGGGTCTTGGCTGGTTACGTACGTACTTCAATGGGACAAACGATGATAAAAAAAATACTTCTGAAAACTGTGATAAAGAAGTTAAAAATGTCTAGAAGTTTCCTTGTTTCCAAGTTTTTCTAAAGAAATCTTCGAGTATAATTTATATCGTTTGAATTTTTCATTCAGAAACCATCATGTCATCAAGTGTCCAAAGATAGCTGCGTATTGATCGTTAAGAAATACGATTACTATAGATACCAGCACTGGGCCTTAGTCTACAGACCATACAGCGAACCAGTACTTTATTCGATGAAAATTAATCTAAACTGACAGCTTGGTACAGATAAATTTAGTTTGGTTGTTTAAAAGTTGAATAGATGAATTAACAATAGCAAAAGACAAAAGTAAAGCCTTAATACTAAAGCAGTGAAAAACATTTTGCATTCCCATTTATGGATATTGGTAACGGAAATTTTGTAGAATGGTGGTTAATCGTATGGAGAATTGAGTGAAACTAAAAATAAACATATACATAAATATCATACCTCATTTCTCGGTTTGAACTTCTTTGAGATGTTTAAAATTATTTGGATACGTACACGTCGTTTCAATTATTCAATACAAATACGCACTAACGAAAAAACAATATTATTATAATGGACCCTTGACCATGATTCAGGAATTTCGGGAACAACCTCACATTGACGAGTTCATTCCATGATTTCTATGCTAGTTGATGATCATGGAACATAGATGGACCTGCGATGGAGATACCTTGTATGTATTCACAATTGACATTCACAGGAGTCGACCGGGATGTACCTAAAGCCGGCCATCCAAACCCAGATGGACAAGATGGACCCATGGTCATGATAAACTGCCTATAATCAAAATGGAGCTTCTTGATGGACTCAGGAAGCCTGGATAATGTTTGATAAGGAAAGCAGTGTTACCATCGAATGTACACGGAATACCCCAGAATACCCTTATAAAAATAAGTTGGTTTTGATTAATTCCGAACAAAGATCACTTTGCTTCCGAAATTTGGTTACTCACACGTTTACACCTACATTCAATTATAATTAATAACTTTTAATTCACTATTATTATTATTTTACTTTAATAATAAATTTTTTAATTATATGTGAATTCAAAAAAAAAAAAAATTAATCTTTTAGTAGCTTCAGTTCTGACAAAAGTAATTACAACAAACTACGGTAAAACACAAATGAATTTCATTTTACCTTGATGATGCGATTAAAAAGTAAAATAAAAAAAATAAAAAAACGCTTTGGGAATCGATATGATTGAAGTTTAGAACAGACCTTGCATATGATTATTATTTTTTCATGTATTTTTGAAGCTCGCTGCCAGTGGACAATTCAAGCCTTTTAGCTCTAAATTTTGAACTTGAAACCGAACTTTCTGATGAGAGAACTGAAGAAAAATACTTTAAACGTAGTTTTCTTAGAACAGAAAGGTATCAAAAAAAGATAGACATGTAAATGTAATAGAAAGATTACAAAATGGGTATTTTTCATTTGTAAAGAAATGAGATATCAAATTGAAAATAATGACACTTGACTAAGATAAAATTGATAGTACAAGTTTATTGTTTCCTATAAATAGACACGGAAATGGAGAAAAATATTACAAGCTAATGTTTCCATAATTTTCTGATCTTCGAAATGGAAGGTAACTGCACTTGGTAACTAGATCCTTTAGTGAATATTAGATTATAAGAAAGTAACTAAATACCTATAACTTTTTTTTTTCATAATACTCGATTGAAAATAACTTTATATAAGAAAAAATAAACACTCAAAAAAATTTTTTCCTTGTTCAAATTTTGTTTAAAAAATGCTGTCACATCTGATTTAATCCTATTTTGAAAATTTAGGCGCGTATGAGAAGTTTTTCGAAAATTATTCAAATACGTTAAATATAATCCTGAAAAGATACACCCCCGTTTTATATTAAAATAAATAAATAAATACTTCAACGTATAAAAAACATAACATAAAATAAACACATTAGATATGAGTATTTTACTTTCAATGATGACAAAAAAAACAGCTAAAAAAAGAAAATATGAAAATGAAATGTAATCTCGTTACAAACGATGATAAACTTTTTCATTTTCAAAACTAATTCTGCCATGTGGAATTATACCACTCTTTCAAGTAGACGGAATAAATTCTACTCGCTCCGTAAATATTTTAAACGCATTAGGTATTCAAACATGTTTGTTCATGAAATTTTAGTGAACCACGGAAAAGCAGTATAGTTTCAGTGCGTAAAACCGTAAAGAAAATCAATGGAAATTTGAAAATAGGAACAGGAACGTAGGTACCTTTATCAAAAAGTATTTGAGTTTTCTGTTTGTGGATTGTGGTTTTTGATGAATTCAAAAATTTATAAGCAGGTAGCTACCTATATTCGCAGTTTATGAAAATGGAAATTTTATCTGAATTCACATAGATCCAATTTCCACGAGAGTTAACGAATTAAAGCGTCCAGAAATATGTCTTAATTCAGCTTAATTTTTTATTGAATTTTTCTTACCTTTATGAAAAGAAGAGTTCACAATTTTTTTCAATAAATTGCAGGAACATTTTTACTTTCATAATGAAATGCAACAGTAGCAACAAATCTTGCAATCTTGCATTAAAATTAGAGGATAAAACTACACTTTTTTTTTTCTTAAATTACTATTCAAAGTACTTATAGGTGTATAAGTGTTTGAAATACTTTTTAAATACATTATGTACTTAAGATTTACTTTTAGATCTACGTAGACATGAAATTTAAAATGCAACGCATTAACAATAATTTTCTAGCATTCGTTGGCGAAAAATGGCCTCGTTTATATTATAATATAGTGAAGCATTGGACAAGAATTTGAAACTTCGCCCAAAATAAATGAAATATCATCTTAAAAATTGTTCGAACGTTAAAAAAACTTGCAAACTTTTACCAGACTTTTGCCAGCATACACATTTTTTAAATCGGTGAATACAATAACTTTTTTTCACTTTTCTTTTAATGTAATTAAAAAGGTATTCCTCGAAAAATTGTGCTCATTGCCTCATTGTTATACATTATGCTGACGCAGCTAGTTCTGAAATGCCTAGTAGGAGCATAACAAGATTGATATCAGTACCTAACCTACCAACTTCCTGTATAAAACTCATCTCAACGTTCATTGCACCCAATATTCTAATTTTCACATTTGTGAGTTACTTTTTAGCTTTTCAACAATGTATAACGGAATACAGCTTCATGTGATACAAACGAATTACAAATCTTATCAATTATTGGTACCGAAATT
The DNA here is from genome assembly GCA_900060175.1 of Ferrisia virgata. Taxonomy (NCBI): domain Eukaryota; kingdom Metazoa; phylum Arthropoda; class Insecta; order Hemiptera; family Pseudococcidae; genus Ferrisia; species Ferrisia virgata. Next base: position 29,506 of record FIZR01020826.1, on the reverse strand, counting down.
GCGAGTTATAAAACTTACCATGCGTATCAAATTTTCTAATAATAGTTTCAATGAGTGTAGTTCGAGGGGCAACATGCCCCCTCCTTACAGGCATTTCGGCTGTTGTTCCTTATGATTCGTATAAGTAGATAAATACGAAAAAAGCTCGTAAATTAGCAAAAAAAAAAAAGACACTTATAAATTCACATGGTCGAAATTTAACATTTTAACAATAATAACCACACAATTTGAAAAAATAAATAAAATGAATGAAAAACGCCACACGCGAATCAAAAAAAAATACGCAAAAAATTTTTACTTATTCAATCTTAGCCACTGGTTTTAAAAAAATCAAGCCGGTAAGTATCGTGAACGAAATTTTTGAACGCATGAACAATGATTGTTATGAGTATTTTCATTATCGCTTTAAAAAGTCCTTTACGACGGTTCATCGACGTCTTCAACACTGAAGGCGGATAATTGAAAGTCAGTCGACGTCGCGACGCTTGTTATGTCCTGCAATGCGCAAGCGTTGGTAATTTTCGTACAAACGACGCCTGTTCCCCAAAACATTTACTATTATATTCACTTTTATAATATAAATAAAATATTCTGTAGTAACTAATATTACATAGTTTCGAGGAAAAACGAACTTCAAAATCATCATACATTATGTATAAATACAAAAATATACAACGTTTAAAAAATCTAATTTTATTACTCGAATATTGCGCTTAATTAGCGATCAAATTTGTTAAAAAGGTTTTCAACGAATAACGTAAAAACAAACATCAAAGCTTGATACATCAATAAAAAAAGACAGATTTTCCAATTGTCCATTTTTAAACAGCTCATTACATCTTTCATTACAACTAACCATCTTGATAATACAGATTTAAATATTTGACTACTACTTATAATGCTAGACAATTAGACATACGGTCATAATTTATTTGAAAAAAATTGCAACTTTCAACATTTAAAAAGTGAAAAAAGATCTGTTAATTAATCCTACAAACTGAGTGTATGCAGCCATACTGACATTCAACAATATTCTTCAACAACTAGGATAACTCAATTAGAACTAATTAGTAATAAATATTGTCACCAATACATTTATTATTACTGTTATTTTTTTTTTTAAATAAAATACATAAAATAGTTAAAAATGAATTGAAGCCCAAAACATTTTAAAACTTTAATTCTTGGCTCAAAAATTAATGGTTATCAACTAAAAAATTAAGTAAAAAAAAAGCAACAAAAATGACCAAATAAAATATGTTTTGTGCAATGTGAACGTTTAATTCGAATATTTAAAAGGTATTTCGTTGTTGAAAATGGCAAAAGCAGGTAAATATTTTAGTATGAAACGACTACTAAAGTTTGTATATCTATTATCGTTTAAAAAATGTTTCAGGTGACTCTGCGCCATCTACGAGTGGTCAATCAGAAAAAGAAATTGAGTACGCAACGGCCATATCATTAACAGGTCATTCTCATTATACACTTGGTATTGTATATAGTTTCTCAAGAATTTTTACATAATTTTTTTTCTTATTTTCCAGGAGGTTTTGGGAAGTATCAAACATATTTATTACTAAAAATGCTACCAATCAGTTTATCATCGATATTTAGCGTTAACGCAATCACATACGCGTTACCAGCATTCATTTGTGAATTTGGTGTTTCAAAATATCTTCAAGGATTGCTTTTATGTGCTATATATATAGGTTCAAATAAAAACAGATTATATAATAATTTTATCATTTAAAAATACATTTAAGTAACAATCATTTTGATATTTATGCGCAGGTATGGTTGCCGGGGGTTTCATGTGGGGTATAATTTCTGATACGATTGGAAGGAAGAGAACACTATTGTTAGTATTAACGTGGACGACGGTTTTTGAAATTCTATCTTCATTTTCGTTGAATTATTGGTTCTTATTCGTATGCAAAGTTCTATCTGGATTAACGTAAGTATAACCGTTTTTAATGTATATAATCTGTTTGATCACAATAAGCTGAGTTTTTTTATTTTTTCTAAAGAACATGCGGATTCTTAACAACATGCTACACCTACGCTAGTGAATTCGTAGATATTACTCAGAAAGACGCAATGATAATACGAACGGGAAGTTCAATAGCATTAGCTTTTTTTTTACAACCTCGTAAGAAACGTATTATTTATTTATTTTTTTAATAAATACTTCTTTAGGATTCAACTTGATAAAAAAACAACGTTATAAAAATGATATTACAATGAACTAACGTTGTTTTAGCATCAATTCCTTCAACAAGGAAAGTTTTTTCTCAAATATTGCTAACATGCTTGTAATTATTTTGCAATAGTTTTAGCATTAGCTATTATACCACGGCATATAAGAATAGTAGTTGTACAACAGTGGATACATATAAATTCTTGGAGACTGTTCATACTATGCTGTTCGATATTTCCGTTTTTGGGACTCTTAAGTACTCTTTGTTTACTGGAAGAATCACCGGCATTTTTGCTAGAAGAAGGATTCCCAGAGAAAAGCCTGAAGATATTACAAAAAATTTATTCTTCGAATACAGGCAAACCACCTGAAACATTTCCAGTAAGTAAACTATTCAAAGTAAGTACATTTAGATGTAAAAGTAACGCTAATGCTTTGCAATGTTATTTTTTATTTATTTAGGTACGCAAACTAGCGGTTCCAAAAAGCGAACCAGGAGGTATGAGGAGGGCCTCAGATCGACTAAAACCACTTTTCAAAGATCCTTACGTGTTACCTGTATCAATTGCTTACATAGTTCAAGGAATTACTATGGCAGCGTAAAGAATTACTTATATCTATAATATCATTTTTTTTTTAAAACTTCAATGTGAAAAAAGTACATTAAACATTATTTTTACAGATTTAATGCAATAAAATTATACCAGTCACTTTTGTTCACTGTGTCAGTTGGTGCTGGCCAAGTTGATAATGTCACCATCGGTGATTCTAGCACCAAACCGTTTTGTGTCCTGTTTAGTACACAAGAAATATTCTTGAGATCTGTTAGCTGTTCCAAGGCATGTATCGAATAAATAAATAATAATCTGTAAAAGAAATAACGTATTGTAAAATAAAATTCATCTAATATTATTTTTACAGGTGAAATTGGATGATGAAATTTATTTAGGCTCTGTTATAGTTGGTTTCTACGTATTCATCTCGTTATTTGCCACGAAAATTCTCATTGAAAAATTCAATAAAATGGTATTATTCGGTAAGATTAATTTTACATTGTAATCATAACTAATACCTAATTGATTACTACAGAATTATTTGAACACCACCTTCTTTTAAATCATTCAAAATAATAATAATAATAATAATAAAGCTAAAAAATTACATTAATTCTTGAAAAAAATAATGACCCCTCACAGCTCTTAATATGTCTTTTAATTTTTAAAGTTTGTTCCTCGCATAACTCGCCTCCAAATGGGGATAAGAAGACGAAATTAGGTATGTACAGTCAGTAAGGACTCTAAATGTGCCTTTTGGGAGTTTCGACTATTTAGCCTCATTGAACCCTTTCTACCCTTAATGCTGATTGATTCAGAATATTTCTTGTGTGGAGTCGTTGGTCATCTCATCAATGCCCAATTCTCATGATTGTAGCATATCACAAAAATCAACTAATATGCTCTTTCCATCTAGCAAACAATTCTAGTTACTCATTTCTTCAGGAAAAAAAAACTAAAATCCAATGTTTGAATAATTCTGTAATCATTGATCTAAATTATCATCACATTAATTCTGAATATTTGTTGTTTGTAGTCGTGGGCCATCTCATCAGTGCCATTTGTATGATTATTTTCCCCTTCGCACCTTCGTTGTATGTTATCATCTTGATAAGCATTTTTTTCGTTTGCATGCAAAATTGCATAACAATCAGTATCAGTTTAATAGTAAACAGAGTTCCGCCTTCAATGAGGTACATGATCAAAATTATAAGAAACTCTTATCATATCGATACTAAATGATTTAAAAAATATGTTTGCTTTACAGAGGTGTTTCAGTTGGTTTAATAATGGTTTTTGGAGAAGTTGGTGTAATCCTAGGTGGCCAAATTTTACCAATTGGATCAGACTTTTCGTGCATTTCAAGTTTTTGGATTATAACTTTACTACATCTGGGTACGTTAATCGAAAGCAATCACAACGATTCACACGTGATATTTCTCTACATTAGTGTAATGTTTCATCATGGAAAAAACTGAGGGCTAAAGAATAGAAACTTTTGAATATTTATATTTTACCCCAAAAATTTTGGTGATGCGATATTACACTGAAGTAGGAAAAAACTACCAAAGCAGCTTTGTAATTGCTCTATACTAAATCGTTAGAGGTAAATTGAAACAAAAACCACTGTCTGTGAAATCGTTACCTAGCTAATTTTTCTGTTTCATTTCACAGCTATTATTCCATTAATGATGGTTTATTCGAGACAACCGAATCCGTACGAAGAGAACGAAAGAAGATTATCAGAAGAAGCCGAAGCATTACGATACTTGATCGAGCCTAATTGATGGCCAGAGTAGACTGTTAGCAACAATAATTCAATTACTTTAATACTGTTGCATTCGTTGCGGTTTTATCGCATACATACATCTTTAAAACTGAATGTCAAAGTATTCATAAGTAATTTAGAATATGATTGCGAACTTGAAATTTTTAAAATAATATAAAAGGTGTCTACAAATCTTCATCGGAAGATTAAGCCATGAACTCCTGAGTTCGATTTAGGTAATTGTTTTATGCAATAGCCAATTTTTAAATAATGATATTTTTTTCATTGTTACCAAAAAGTACCGAACTGATGTGAGATAAGAATTTTTCCGGATCAATTGTACGAAATAATTTACGTATTGGTTTATATTTTGGTACATTGCCGTGAAACATATGCATTTCCGAATTATTTGTAACTTTTTATAATTAAATAATCAAATGTTTAAAATTTTGAATTCTGCTAATAAAAAATATAACTTTTCCAAAATTTTCGTCGAATTTAATTTTTACAAAAATAGATTCAGTTCTGAGATAGATTTCACAACAGCGCTAAGATTGGAAAAAAAACGGATCACTACCTTGAAATAATCCATTGACGAATAATCCTGCGGATCGGTCTGGTTTGAGTCCATTTTTCTAAAGCAAAAAATAAAGAATAATTTTTAAAATGAAGAAGGTAAGCATCAATTTACGTTGACAAATTCCAACTTTTTAAGAAAAAACTGCAAGCCTCATATGAAAATCTGATGTAAATAAGAAGTAGAAAAAGTACCAGGGGAGGGGGATGTTCTTCATGAAAATTATTGACAGTCGTCAAGGAGTAAGCGGGTGATTTTTTAATTCGAGAAATGTCAGGTAGTTTTGAAAACTCGACACAGCACTGCTTTAGATTGTGAAATTTTGGAACAATTTATGAAAAATGCTGATAAGGTGGAAACATCATTTGAATTTTGAACTTTTGAATTTTTGATATTTTTAACATAAATTTGGAGCTGATGCTGATGAATATTTTTTGAAAACAAATCGTACAAATTTTCATCGCCGAAATGAAAATTTGTATCTTTTAAAATTTATGCAAGATTAAAAAGTAGGTAAAATAACACTGACTTCATTCAAGTACTAAAAATAATTTCGACATGGAATTTATTTAGTTCATTTCACACACGAATGTGAAAAATAAATGCGTAATTTTTCAAATATTTGCAAAGTAATTCTATAAATATTTTTATTTCTATTGTTTATACTTAATTAATTATACTCGGTCGCTAAACATAATACTAATTTAATTGTAATCGCAGTTGCGTTGTATACAGGAAAATTTTCACAATATTGTTTTTTTTTTTTACTTCAGAATTTCGAATTCACTTGTTTAATCGAGAGAATTATAGCAAACTACAAAACGTGGTATGCTGTTCAGTGTAATGGAAAATGATCTAAATGTAGTATTGCTCAAAGTTGGAAAAAATTTTAAGATTTCAAATTTTTCAATAGTGAAAAAAAATAGTAAATTTTATCGAATACAACGATTTGAATTAATCTGTCGTTGAAATTATTGAAAAATATACCGTGCCGGATTTCAGAATAAGTTATAATTGCTTAGATGGATTTCGAGCAAGCGATTACATTATGCGGTAAAAACATTTGTATAATATTTTTTTTTACAATTTGTTGTAGGTGTATCACCGCTAAATAATTTATTAAATACGAAAAAAATTATATATATATCTTATTTTTAGGCGGATATGGACGGTATCAAATAAAATTATTTTTAACCTTGCTTCCGGTGGCTTTAACCTTCGTTTTTGGTGTTTCATCGATGTCTTATATAATGCCAGCAGCCATTTGTGGATTTGAAATTTCAAAATATAAACAAGGATTAATGTACAGCGCTATTTATTTCGGTAAAATAAATATTTTCTCATACTGGGTGTCTGGTAAAATGACAACCAAAATGTAACTGTTTCTGTAGTCCGCGTGTGGTAGGTACTTCAGGAGAAGGACAAATTTTACGATCAGTTTTCTATCTTGTATATTTGAAGGGGTTAAGATGATTTTTCTGTTTTTGCATATTTTGATTTTCTATGGAAGGAAATTTGTTCAAAAAATTAACTAGAATGCCTAAATCGAAGGAACTAATAAAATAAAAATAAAATGGCAACCTATATAAAAAAATTCAATAAAATCAGAATTTATGGTAGTAAAAACTTTGTAGCAGATACGAGGTAATGAAAGTAAATGCTTTCAGCAATTTTCTTATAATAGGAAATTTGTCAGAAAAAAATTCTTTCTCGACTTTTTTACTTATTTCTTTCAATTTTAATTTTATTGAATTTTTTCACGTGTTCATTTTCTTTTTGCTTTTATTAGTATTTGGTGTCTTTGATTTAGGTAATCGAAAAATCAAGTTAAAATTTTTTCAAAAATTCATTCCCAAAGAAAATTGACTTTAAAAACAAGAAAACATCTTGGTCGGGTACCGCCTCGATTTATAAGATAGGCAACTTATCGTTAAACGTTTTCGTCAGTCTCCGCAAGTAAAATACAACGTCCCAAAAACTGCAAAACCGCCGAAGTGCCAAATATAAAATTTTACAGGAGAGATGAAAAACGTTTCATGTTTAACATTGGTCTTATGGCCTTTATCAGTAGTATCATTGCGCCTAGTTTGTTCAAATATTAAAATTTTTGAATTTTCCTGTTTCCAACGAGCACAAAAAGTAGATTTTGCAAAAAGTGGCACTTTGACGGTTTTGCCGTTGTATTATACTTACCTCGGATTACTTTTTAGCTTAAGCAGACATTTTAATGGACATCTTGTACGATACAGTAATCTTCATTCGTAGTTTTTTTTTTTATACATCACAGGAATGATTCCTAGCGGTGCAATTTGGGGTGCCGTATCAGATATAATAGGGCGTAAAAAAACATTAATAATAACTTGCGCAATGGCTGGAATTTTTGAATTTCTAAGCGGACTTTCCAATAATTACTGGTTCTTATTCGGATGCAAGTTTTTATCAGGCTGTGCGTAAGTAAAGAGACTGTAACATAATTGATATGAAATAGATGGCCTTTGAAAATTGAAGGGATAACTTAAATACACTAGAAATAGGGTCTTCGGTGAAAGGTATGGTTCCTATCATAGGCCATCCTACGTTCAGGCCTCATGGACGCTTTTAATCCAGAATATCAACAATAGAAACTAAAGAATCAAAACCCCCCAAAAGGCACATCAAATTTGTTAATTTTTTTTTCAAATTCAAAAAAGAAAATCTTTTATTTTGTTCCTCCGATTGACCTGAGACCCTCGTTTTTGGATACCTTGTTCAACTTTAGATTCTTTATCGACTGGCTCAGAAATGAAGAATGCGATTTTAGCCCTCCAGCACTCTCTCTTTCAAATTTGAATTTAACCGTATTCTGACCCCAGATCACATCTCTACATCCTACTTACATATCTGTTCCGCCGCCAATCTACACCTATTGGCCGAATTTGAGCAATTTTGAAAAGCATCAAGCTTAATAAATGATTTTAGCCTGAGAGAAGTGGCGATGAGGAAGGATAAATGGAAATACATAAAAGCAAATATTGGCTAAAAACGAATTTAATTCCAGGACCCTAAAATGAATTTTGTTGATACACCCTTTCATTCCGGATAGGCTAATAATCCGTAATAGACCGGTTTTCATTGATAATATGACATAGAAAATTCGGCTAAAAATAAACATACCACATTTCAACTTCCTAACTCAATTAGGGGAAGGGGTATGCAAGGAACAAACACAAAAAAAAGCAAAACCAACTAAAAAACTACATTTTGAGAGTTGTGAGGGGGTGCAATAAGACTGAAAAGTTTAAACCCTCAGAAGGAAAATTCAGAACCTACACTAAATCATACACCAAATTTAAACTTCCCAGTTCAATTTGTCGAGGAATACACTCAAAACGTAAGAAACACCACCCAGAAACCTACATTTTTGGGGTTGTGAGAATGAGCAGTGAAGCTGAAAAATCGAAACCTCTAAAAGGAAGATCTATGGCTCCTATCAAGTCTAAATACCAAATTTCAATTTCCTGACTCAATTTGGAAAAAGTAGGAAACCCATCATATCTCTCCTTCTAAATGGACTAAGAGATTGCTGTTTTTTTGAGTCAGTTTTGACTACAACTTGTGAGGTTTTTTTATGGACTTTTGGTAGTTATCAAAATGTCGATTCTGGTTTCGAATTAATGAAAGTCAATCAGTCGAAACGTCACGCTACCAGTTACAACAGAGATAATTAGACAGCACGCCATCTATTATTAGAATCAAAAAGCTTGTAACTGGATTGAGCGCCTACTTGTGGCTCACTGCTAAACTGAGGGTAGTAAAAACCCGGCTAGCGATGCGGTGAGTTACATGTAGTTAGTATAGAAAGCAACGGGAAACTACTACGTGAAAGCTCAATAAAAAAAAGACCTCCCTAGAAACCATCCCCATTCTTTAGGCATAGAGAACACGTTTGTGTTGGCCTTGCCCACTTGGGTGTATCAGAGGATGGCAGATGGTCGATTTTAGGCAACTTAGGACCTATTTGATTGATTGATTTTGCTTACCACGTCTGGAATTGAGTCCCAGACACTAAAATACAAAATTCCCTTTTTCCCTAGATTTTTCTGGCTAAAATTGAAGTAAAGTGCTAGTGACATAATCACATTATCAGCTGTAGATTTCGTGTACAGGGAAATTTTCGCGTTTCGGTGTTTGGGATTCCATCCAAAACCCTATATTTGCACATTCGAACTCAATCACAATAGATAATGTCATGGAAGTCGGAGTCAAAACTGAGTCAGAATCAATGTTTGAAGTTTGACTCCGGAGTCAAATAGAAATCGGAGTCAGTTTGAGGTTGACTACAGAGTCGGAGTAATTTTACCAATTGACTCTGAAGTCAAGAAGGATTTAAAGTCATTGATAGCAGCTTGACTTCAGTCAACTTTCCATGTTGACTCCGGGAGTCAGGTCGGAGTTATATTTTTAGCTGACTCGTATGCTTTGATTTTAAACTTTGGCAATTAAGTAGGTACTTAATTATCGCATATGTACCTACATAATAGTTTAATTGCTGCACTAAGAATACAACGTTTGCCTATTGTCCCGTCTAAAGTAATATAATTTATGTTTTTTGGATGATTTTCTACCCTTTTCAATCTATCTTCATTCAATTTTATAGAGTTGCCGGAGTTCATTTAACGTATTATGTTTTTTTGAGCGAATTCACGGATCCAAAAAATAAAGATTCAATAACAATGCTTAGTGGAGCCACAGCTGCAGCCGGATACTTCGTACAGCCAGGTTCCGTAATTTGAAATTATACTACTTATTTTTAGTTATTTGATATCATGATGATAATAGAAAAAATTTCAAACATATTATCAAATGATAATAATTTCTCATTTTTTTTTTATAGTACTGGCGTATTTTCTAATACCATTGGAATTCGACTGGATTTTGATAGAAAATTGGATACTCATTCCATCTTGGAAACTATTTTTAATCATATCATCATTACCACCGTTGTTAGGTTTCTTGACATGTACTTTTTGTATCAACGAAACTCCAAAATTCTTATTGTTAACAAATCGTAAAGAAGAATCTCTCAAAATACTGAGAGATATTTACGTAACAAATAGTGGAAACACACCGGATACATTTCCAGTAAGAAGGTATCATATAATTTCCTACCGTAGGAGATTATTTACAACATTCAAGAAATCTTTTATTTTCGATTCGTTTCAGGTAAAAGACATAATTTTACAAGAAAACCAACAAACCACCAAGGAGGAAAATAAAAAATCAACGCAACAAGACCAGAATGGGCGAAATTTTTCAAGAAGAATAAACCAAATAAAACCTTTATTTCAATACCCTTATCTAATACCAGCGTTGATGTCGTTTGCGGCGCAAGTCATCACAATGGGAGCGTAAATATCGAATGTTTTATTAATTTTTAACAACACCTACAATGAGATTGGATGGAAATTTACGTTAGAACTTCGACTTCTTAGGTTCAACGCGATCAGACCTTATATACCGGTATTATTTTCATTAGCGTTGGGATTTGGTCAAGCAACTGGAAGTAATCAAACGGTCGCCGCAGAATCGATACCATTTTGTACTTTATTCGAAAATCAGAATGTATTCAAGAGTGAAGTGAAATGTGAAGAAAATCATCATGTAAGATCACCACCTCAATTAGGTATACAGATTTAATATTTTGGGTTAAAAAATGTACAAGTATTTTCGAAGCAAAATGTTTTGTTTTTAGGTTGAAATAGATCCGAGGATTTATATAGGTTCGATCATTGTTGGCCTATGCGTATTCGTATCCTTCTTTCCATTTAAAAAAATAGTCAACATGTTAGGAAAAGTAACAACGTTTTGTGAGTATCTGAATAGCCTAAATTCGTTGATAATTACTTATCGTAAAATTATTTCTGATTTTTTTTTTCATAATTATTATTTTTTCTTGCAGTACTTGCCCATATCATCAGCGCTATAGGCATTTTTCTATTTCCATTTTCTATGTCCATCTATGGTTTAATAATAATATGTATTTATTCGATCTGTATGCAAAATTCTTTAACCATAGTTATCGGTCTGATGATTTCTAGAACACCGACCACTATGAGGTAAGTTTGTACAAAATAAACTGCCAATTGTTTAGCAAAATTGGCATTAAATAATGGAAAAAATTTATGACCTAAACAACATATTCAAAATCGGACTGCTGCTTCGTCCCCAATATCTCCATTTCTGCCCCAAAAACAGGTTCCTAACTTTGTTCCCAAACACGATACAGAAAAAAAGTTAAATTAAAAAATGTAGCCAGTTAAATTTCCAATCAAAAAGATTATTACAAATTTTTCTCGAAAATCATTTGAAACACTTTAAAATAAGTTTGAAAAGGACGCGTTTTGTTTTTGAAATTAAAAAAAAAAGTGGAATTATTACATATATTTAAACTCAAAATAATAGTTGGTAGCAAGTTTTCATCAATACCCCCCTTTTTTTTAAGATTTTTATAAAATATCACATTGTCGTTTTTCCAAGATTTTCCCCTTGAAATGAACGTAAGACATCAATTTTAGATGGTTAAATTCATTATTTCAATTTTAACTCCTACAGGCGGTTTGGTGTTGAATCAGAATAAGATAATATCAATGATTCAGAGTCAGATGGTTGTGAAAACCTTCGATGAGAATAAATATATTTTATAAAATTAAATCAATTTTGAAATACTACATGCATATTGTATCTTTATTCAAACATTAATTACTTTAACATGAGGTAACATGACAGTTAGTCCGTGTAATTTGTTCAAGTATGTTGAAAGAGAATTGAGCCCGCGAGTCTACGAGCGTTGGCGATTGACTCTCGCGAGACGACAGAAACATTACGCGGAACATCACGTTAGCGCACAACGCGTCCTTTTCAAACTCATTTTACAATGTTTCAAATGATTTTCGAGAAAAATTTGCAATAACCTTTTTTATTGGAAATTTAACTGGCTATATTTTTTAATCCAACTTTTTTTCTGTATCGCTTTTGGGAACAAAGTTAGGCAAAGTCATTGGTAAAAACCATGTTTTTGGGGCAGAAATGGGAATATTGGGGACGGAGCACTGGTCCGATTTTAGCAGATTTTAGATTTGTTGTTTAGGGTCATAGATTTTTCCATAAAATTCAATTTTCAAATTAATTAAAAAAGTGTTTGATTTTTGTATTATTTTTTTAGAGGCATAACTATCAGTATGGTGATGGTTTGTGGAAGAATTGGAGTTGTTTTAGGTAATCAAGTTCTACCCATAATCACCAATTTATCTTGTAGGGCTGGTTTTTGGTTCATAGCACTCGTAAATATGTGTAAGTGAGTTTATATCTATTAATTTTAAAAATTTAACAAAAAAAAACAATCACTTTTCAGGAAGCAATAGCTATGCTTAAATTTATAAATTACAAATATCCTTGATCTACATTCAAGGGCGTACTTCAATATCGAACAATTTGCCATATAATATTCAATTCGCACAGGTGCAATTTTATTTTATTAGAGGAAAATACGTCGGAAAAAAAAAAATACAATTGGTCGATGTTGTCGTTAACTAGTAAATAATTCGTTTCCTATGCGGTACTTGACACATACACTAATATTGCTATAGGCGAATCGAATCTCGAAATTAGTCATCCTCTTACCGATAGGTACGTAGAGGTACATGCAGGCGCCTATATTATACGATTAAATTCGCCTTCTACACGAAAAAACCCATCTCCATTTGAATGATGTTTAAGAGTCATTCTTTGGTTACAACCGGTTTCAAAAGTCACTAGGTAGAAATACCTTAGTATACTCGTATTGTGGAAAATCTGAATCACTCAAATGATTTTTTAAATAATAAAAAATGTCGATATTTAAACTAGGCGAAATATTTTTAATTTCGCGTTTTCTGCAGTGTCTGTGCCTATTATGTTCGTGTTCAGTAGACAACCTAATCCTTTAGAAGATTCAGCTCAGAACAGTTTAACAACGACGACCCAGACAACGCCATCGACGAAGTCATAACATTAATACATTGGTAGGTATGTACTACTTATGTGCTGGACTATTGTGTACTATGTACTACGTAGATACGAGACACTATACACGTACGTATGCGTATATCGATGTTCTATATTGTTTTAGAGTACTTATTGTTTTTAAATATAATAAAAGTATTCCAGTTAAAATTATATGATTTTTATAATAAGCAACTGCTTACACTCCGCATTATGTACACATAAAATAAATTCAAGAATTTTTCAAAGAAATCAACTGAGTAGATGAACTACTGCACGTAATTGAATAATAATGCTAGTTGAAGTTGTTAGTCGTTTCTATAATTTCATTAAAAGAAAAAGTGAAATCACTCGAGCGTCAATATTTCAAAAAAATTTCCAATCAATTTTTACAAATTTTTTCTGTGATGAAAGACGATTAAAAAATTTTTAAACATACACGTGTTTTATTCTTCCATATTTTTTTTTCAGCATTCAAGTGTTCTATAAAGAAAAATTTACTCCAAATTACATCTCCATTCAAAAAATTCGAGCTTCAGTTGAACCAAAAATTTCATACTGACTCGTGCAACATTTCTGTCTACATAACTTTCCAAATCAAATCTATAACGATATCGATCAAAAAATTAAAAATTCAAGTAAAATTATCACACAATGTAGCTACATAGGGGTAATTTGACTTGCTGAATAAAATAATTAAGGGTTGAATTTTAGCCTGATTTTCTACACGTACTTCATATTGACAAAGAAAACCAGTCTATTAAGGTGTATCGATTTACATTGTGTGTGTGACGGAGAATATCGATGAAAATCAGTTCCGGAATCCTAGAAGATCATTAATTTGTATTTGCTCAGGTCAGATATTCGCATTCATTTATTCAATTTTCGCAGAAGACTGTGATACGAGTAATTTACTCAGCTCGATATCGATCAAAGTCGTTAGAATGTGATAAGTAGGCTTAGATAGGCGGAAAATTAGATAAAGTATGAGTGGGAATGACCATAGGTGGAAATTTAGTCATGTTTAAAAACCTTTATCCAATTATCGATGATTTTTAACAATTTTTATACAATTTCCAACATTTTAGCATGATTTGTGATCGATTTTTGCACTTTTTAGTCATTTTTTTCTAAATCTTTATCCAACTTTTGATGATTTTTAGCAAATTTTTTCGTATTTCAATTCAATTTTCACCCATCTTTCAACAATTTTGCTTGATTTATAATCAATTTTTTTCACTTTTAACTCGTTTCTTTTAGTTTTTTAACCAATTTTCTATGATTTAAAAACAACCTTATTCATATTTTACGTCAATTTTCAGCCGTTTTTGTTAAATTTTTTCCAATTTTTGATTTTTTGTCTTATAATTTTTGATTGATTTTTTGTACTTTTTTCCCCATTTTTATCAAGTTTTTCCCATCTTTCACCTCATTTTCAACATTTTTTCATGATTTTTGTTCGATTTTTCCACACCCCCTCACCCTGTACATTTTTAGCAAATTTCCCCAATTACCAATAATTTTCAATTTTTTTTGAAAATAATTTAAGTCAATTTTTATCTAAGTTTTGTTCAATTTTCTGCACCTTTTACTAATTTTTATCAAATTTTCGATGTTTTTTTATACAATTTTTTCATATTTTACGTCAACTTTCATTTAATTTTTAAAATTTTTTCGTAATTTTTGATGATTTTTATTAATTTTTTTCCTATTTTATTTCAATTTTCACTCATTTTTCGTTTTGTAATAAATTCTCTTCACTTACACATTTTTTTCAAATTTTTAACCAATTTTTGATGATTTTCAACGATTATGTACATATTTTTACATCAATTTTCAGCCCTTTTTGTCAAATTTTTCTCAATTTTATTATTTTCAATGTTTACCTATATTTCAACATTTTTTCAGGGTTTTCATTCAATTTTCTGCACTTTTTATCCATTTTAGTCAAATTTTTACCCAATTTTCGATAATTTTCAGCGATTTTTTTTCACATTTGAGTTCATTTTTCACCCATTTTTCAACATTTTATCATAATTTTCGATAAAATTTCTTCACTTTTTGACTATTTTAGTCAGTTTTTTATCAAATTTTCGATATATTTCATCAATTTTTCTCATACTTTAATTTTCAACGATTTTCAACAATTTTTCTCATAAATTGGGTCAATTTTTTCTCTTTTTTCATTGTTTTTCATTTTTTTTGTTCAATTTTCAGCACTTTTTTATCCATTTTTGTCAAAGTTTTAACCTATTTTTTGATGATTTTTTTTTTCATAATTTAGCTCGTTATACGTTATTTTCAATTGTATACACAGTGACTTTGTTTCCCCCTAAAAACAAAAAAAAATTGTGAATTTTTAAATTGTGAATTTTTTTATTCTGAGTGGTCTGCTATACTGCTAAAACATATTAATATCAAAAAATAATTTTTTTTTCGATTTCTCAAGTAAATTTGGAAATTTTAAATCAATTTGGTGGAGTTGAAAGTCAAGTCAGAGACCCCAAATTTTTACCATGTCCATTTGACGTGATTTCTCAACGTTTATTCAACAAACCTGTCAGCCCTTCGAAAAAAAAATTGAAATTCCCTATTTCAAAACCGATTTCATATGTTAAATAGGAGAGGAAATGTGAAAGTTTTCTTCTTTAACATTGTACGAAAAATTTCGATTCGTTGCATACGACACTAACCACCCCTCCCCTCACTCCAATGAGTTAGAAAGATGGAATTAGGCACGTATACGAGCCTTTTGACCATTTTAATTTTTCAGACCCATTGCAATCCCTTATCAAACCATAAAGTGTAGATTTTTTGTTAAATTAAGATTGGTTAATGCTATTTTTCAAGTTTGTCCCTCATACATGTCTACTGCAAAATGAGCCAAGGGGTTGAAATTTGCTATGTACATTTAGTACGGATTTTCAAAGTGTCTGTCGATGGTGTAAACTTTTCAGTCCTATTGTACCCCCTCACATAGTCCAGTATCTACAGGAAAATTTTCGGAAAGCTAAATTTCACATTCTTTACGCAGTGTGATCTCTTCACCCGCAAAGTGAAATGTGCACCTGCAAATCGTGCACTACCCCTTTTAGAAGTGAACAACTAACCTAAAAATAGGTTTTTCGACTGTACTGTCAAAATTAATGGTTAGTTAAGGAAAAAATGATAGTATTTTTTTTTTAGAAATAAAAAAAGGTGGACTTGGGGACACTTTAAAATTTTGACTTAAGTTCGCTTATGAATAGAGTGTGTTAGGGATGAGAGGGATTACACGTGTATCTATTATGCTTAGAAATCATTAGAACACACTGTACCATAACTCTTCATCTTTGTTGTAAATGTAGCGAGAATGTGAGATGACAATTCAAACGTCGCTTCATTATTCTTAGAAATTTGATTAAGCTGTTTTATCTGTATCCGATGGATCGAATGGTCAGCTTATTCATGTGTTGTTTTATAATCTTTTAGTCTTGTTGCATACATCACAGTGTAATATACGTTTATGCTAACGATCTATTTTCAACTGTTTTACAACAATCTTTACAGTCTTTTAATGCATTTAATAGTTATACGTAATACGGAAAAAATAGGAAGTAGGTGGTAAATAAAGAGACTCGTAATGTTCATTCAACCACCGAACGAAAAAAATAATAATAATAATTCGATTTTATAAATAACCGCCGCCGTAACTATAGCGTTCTACGAAATTCTTCCTATTGTAAAATAATTAATGACGATTATCTTACCACCTTACGACGATCTTATTGTTGTCAAGTTCAACACAAGAATTTCATAGACTGTTCCTCTTTTCAACCACAACCGATTTACGAAGGTCTGAAGAAATTCTATTCATATTCCTACGACGTAATGATAATACTAATTTCAAGGCCTATTATTACACGGTGATTAGATTTTTTGTTATATTAAATGAAAATCTGAGACATATATCGCCGTATTACTCTAATTCACGGTGGCCCCTAGTCTTTGTAGCACCAGTATTAGTTAATCATTATCAATAAAATCTTTCGCGGTTACTGGTTTATCGTTGACTAACGCGTTGGTGTGGTGTTTACATCGCGATATACCTATATTTTATGTACGTAGTTCGTACGTACCAGCACGATACAGAATCAAAGGTAAATATATCTAGCGAATTTTTTTTGTAATTAATAATTTCCGAAACGAGTTTTTTTTTGAGTTATCGATATTTGCATACGTCAAAAAGTATTATTAATGTCAAAATGTGTTAACACAATTGTTACAGCGCGACATTCAAACTGCCAGGACAAATTGAAGTTTACGTAAATTTTTTACACAGATAAATGGATTTTGAAAAAGGAGAAACGTTGCAGCACAGCACCATGGGAAATGACGATAAGCATTTCGTCTTTCAGGATTATTTAGTTTTCGGAGGAATGCTACTGGTATCAACTCTGATTGGTATATTTTTCGCTATCAAAGACAGATACGTAACCGGTACCGGAGAATTTTTCACCGCAAATGGAAAACTTGGAGTGGTTCCTGTCGCACTCTCTATGTTGGCAAGGTAATTTATTTTTCCTGCTCATTCATTTGATTGAAAAATTGACAAAAAATTCTTTCCATTTCGTAATAACATACGTAATTATAACGAGCTAGGTAATTAAATACTTCGCTCTCTTTGCACACAAAGAGTAAACATAACGAAAGAATATGAGTTCTGATATTGAACGTAGTTGGTACAATTTAATTCTCGATTTTTCATCTAATGCTTGTCACTTGGAAAATTTTCTAATATTTTTTCGGCCAAACTGGCTCATTTCCTTTTTTTAGGCAATTTGCTTCACATTGACATTTGAGTGTGATCCTTTTTTCAAAGCGTAGAATTGCATAACTGTACTCGTTTGGTCATCTTAACATAAAATTATAGACTTGAACTATTTTTTTATTATTTTTTTTTTCAATATTTCAACTTAAAATCATACAATTACCCATCCTCGTACTCTTCGTTTTCACTTTTATCTTTATTTTTTTCACACATAGTAAAGACATTTTGTCTCACATCAGAGGCGGATTAAGATTTTTTCCGTTCGAAGCTAACCACTTAATCGCCCTCCCTCCATTTTAGAAGCTTCATACCATAGTTACTGATGAGAATTTTTTTTACTATTTATTAAAAAATATAGGTGCTACACTACGTATAAAAATATTTAAACCGTAGACGCACCCAGAAATTTTTCAAGGGGAGGAGGCTAACTGCAGCGAGGGCGAGATTTTGAAAAATTGGTATTTTTAAGCCCTAAAATGCATTTCTCAGAGGTTGGGGCTTAAATTTTGAAGTTGCATTACGAAAGTGATGGGTTTTCAGTGATTTGGGTATTAAATTCAATGTAGATGTAACAAAACCTTCAATTTTTTCACTCTTAAGGGCTCAAGGGGGAGATGCTATAGCCCCGATTACTCCCTTGTTAGGTGCGCCACTGGTTTGAACGTTGTTTTGAAATAATAATTCAATAGTAAGTCTTAAGAACTAGAAAATTGTTTTAAAAATTCGGAATTTAAATTGTCGAAGCATAATTACAACTTCCTTCCAACAAGCCGCAAAACGGGAATTCTTTCATGTTTAAAAAAAAAAAAATCGAAAAATTTGCCGCTCCCAAAATTTTGCCACTCGAAGCTTCAGCTTCGTTAGCTTCGTGGGAAATACGATCTAGTCTCACATATTACAATTTACAACTATTAAATAATACCCTTTCACACAACACTAAACTTATCAGAGGGTTCTCATCCTAAATTTATGAATGTAGGTAATTGATTTTTTTAAAATCAATCATCGACGTTTCAACTTTTTATCTGATATAATCCAAGTACATATCACCTAATGGATCCGAGACATATAGTCTTAAGCCTCTAAGCCGGCGAGCATTTTACCTCTCCCAGCTCCAGTATAAGTCCAAATTCCATCTGTGATGTTTTTTAACATTCAGCATTTTTTTTAAATTTTGTTTTGCTTATATTTCGTAAGGGTTTGTAAACCTGCTTACAATTAGAATTTTTTTAAAACAACGTTCAACTTTTTCATCAAATATAATCTGACTGCTGACAGTCCAGATCTTTCGACCCTAGATCATTAGCAGCTGATGATCAACAGTGGACTATCAAAAGTTGACCAACAATAGTGGACTATCAAGATTTGGAGCGTCAACTTTTGATCGTTTTGATCTGTCAACACTTGATCTTTAGCAGTTGATGATCAACAGTGGACTATCAAAAGTTGACCAACAATAGTGGACCATTAAGCCACCTCCGTTAACTTTTGATAGTCCAGATTCGTCACAGATTCTTCAACAGTTGATGGCCAACTGTGGACTGTCAAAGAGTTGACCATTAATAATGAACCATCAAGATCTGAATTATTGACAGTGGACAATCAACAGTTGACCATCAATATCCAGACTACCCACATCTAGAATAAAAACTTGAATATTAAGAAAAAAATGCTAGGTAAATTTTAAAAATTCCTATCCAGCAGAAACCCAAATTTCATCTGGAGTGATATGACTGTTTAAAAAATTTTTGATTACTTTTAAGTATTAGAAATTTTGATAACTGCTTAGCATTTCTTTTTTAATATTTAACTTTTTTGCCGAACATAATCCAAATGTTAACAGCCCAGAACAGTTGACCGTCATCATCCGGGCCATCAAAATTCAGGCCATTGAAATCTGAACAATCTGGATTTTGATTGTCCGGATTTTGATGATCCACTGTTGATTGTTTGCTGTTGATGGCCCACTGCTAATGCTAAAATTGATAACATATAAAATTTTTAGAATGCACCATTAAACATATTTCGAGCTTAATACCCTTGAAACGTTATACGATCGTATTTATTAACACGGATATGTCTTGGGGCTGGGGATTACATTTTTTATTTAAATTTTTTGTTTAAAAACTTGCGATGAAAAATGAATACGAATGATTTTTGAACTTCAAGTTGAAATGTTGACATGGATATGTCTAATTCAAAAAATTGAAAATAAGAAAAAAACAAATGAAAAAAAATAGAAATAAAAAAGTTTTAAAAAGTTATAAAATAAAAATTAAAAAATTAAAAAATTTTTTTAAATATTTATTATATACTTTATGTTTTTGATGTAACATTTTTAATCAAAAACTCGTGATGAAAGATGATTGTGAATGATTGGATATGTTATATATTCATGATCCCAAATTTTTCGATGAAAGGGAAAAGTGCCTAAATTTTTTTAAAAACCCAAGTAATTAATTTTTGGTCTGGTATTTTTTGCAGTTTTCTTTCATCTATTACACTAATAGGCCAACCGGCGGAAGCATTTTTATTCGGATCTCAATTATGGTATTTTGGTATTTCAAGCTTTCTAGTCATACCAATAGTGGGATATGTTTTTGCACCATTTTTTCAAACTAAAAAATACATATCAGCTTATGAAGTAGGTACATTTGGGACACTGGTAGTTACCGATTAATTTATTCGATTATGACCCTTGAATTTTTTTTCACAGTACTTTGGAGAACGTTTTAGCAAACATTTGCAAATTTTAGCATCCACTCTTTTTACAATTCAAATGGTACGGTAATTAGAATCTCAGTCCAGCTGCATATCTTTTAATGCACTTGATGCGTATGAAAAATAATTCTGATCAACTTTTATTAACAGGTGCTGTACTTAGCATTAGTGCTTTATGCTCCGGCTTTGGCATTTCATCAGGGTAGGTACCTTTTAAGATGGGGCAAATTTTGCTTCTTTTTTTAAAAATTTATGAACAGCGAGGTTACAGCAGTTGCGAAATCATCTCAAAATAATGTGGTAAAAATTTCAGCTATCGAAATTAATTTTTGCAATTTGCAAAACTGACTTAAAGTTCAAACATTTTCAAAAACTGGGGGAAAAGTTTTGAAAATTTTTTCCAAAAATAGAATTGTTATACTTCCATATTTAAACGCAAAATGATTATTGCCGTCAAGTTTTCACCATTACTCCACTTCCCAGTTTTTTTTTCAATGTTACTTTTTGTGTTATTTCACAATTTTTGAAAAACAAAGGAAATTCTTTTTGAAATACGCTTTCCCCAAATGTAGGCAGGACATCAATTTTAGACGATAGAACATTTTTCATGTCTTAAAATAAATTTGTTAAAAATTTTTAAAATGCTTCTTTTAAAAAAAAAGTTTATCAAAAGAGATACATTTCATCCATTTTAGTCCCTCTAAAATAATTTTTGGTTTTATTAATATTTATTGAAATCCCTTGTAGATAAAAGTAACTGTGCTTGGACCATTTCACTATGAATTCATTATAAATTCATTGAAAAAATTTAGTGATGTAAAATTTTTTTCAAAAAATACTAAAAAATCATTCTTTAGCACCACTGAAAAATTGTCTTCGAGGAATAAAATTGAAATATTGCGCTTCGTCATTTAAAATTGATATCATCTATCTATTTCAGGAGGGCGTTTCTCAAAAAAAAAAATCCTTTATAATTTTTCAAAAAATCGTGAAAAAAATGTAAAAAGTGGCATTTTTGAAAAAAGGGCTAAAAGTGAAAACTTGCCGCCAATGGTCATTTTGGGTGCAAATATGTGTAATAATTCCACTAAAAAAATTTCAATTTCTTGAAAATTTTTGAAATTTTAGTCAGTTTTGAAAGATGAAAAAATGTAGTTTGTGTTAAAATTTTTACATAATTTTAAGGTAATTTCACAACTACTAAGTATGAGCTCGTCGTTTACAGATTTTCCAAAAAAAAAAGCAAAGTTCTGTCCACCTTTGTGCCTACTTATTTATTTTAACGTTTAATAGAAAAAATACTGCTATATTGAACATTTTTTAAAATCTTTTTCAGTAACTGGTGTCAGTACCATGTTAATTGTTTCGGTCATGTACGCTGTTTGCATATTTTACACAACAGTAGTGAGTATTCATCAAAATTTAATTTCTTCTGTCTTCAATATTTCAATAATATTGAATTAAAATATCCATGTGCGTTTTTTCCAGGGAGGTATGAAAGCAGTAGTTTGGACAGACACATTTCAAGTTGTGGTACTTTACATGGCATTATTTGCTGTTCTGATAAAAGGCACCATTGATATTGGAGGGTTCTCTGTGGTATGGAATACAAATGCCAAATACAATAGAACAGATTTATTCAAGTATTATTTTTTTCTTCTTTGATAAACCAATGTAAAAATTTATAAATAACGATCATCTAATTCATTTTCAAATACAGCTGGAATTTAGATCCAACCGAACGATATACTACATGGTCAGCTTTCATAGGTTCTGCATTTTTACACATAGCATTTTACGGTGGTAACCAACTGCAAATTCAGAGATATTTAACAGTGCAGACTCCATCCCAAGCTAGAAAGTAAAATGCATTATTTAAAAAAAATATATACCTACGTATTTCGGTTATTTTATTTTTTCGTATTGTTTTTTAAATTTTAGAATGCTTTGGATAAACACTATAGGATGGAGCATTGTTGTTCTATTAACTGTATACGCAGGGCTGCTCATATTCACATTTTATATCAATTGTGATCCATTCAAATCAAACGTAAGTATACAAAACATTACACCGAATAATCAATTTTTAAAAGCTTTTACGAAAAACGGCTTATTTTTATCCGCGTTGGTATTTAGCATTTTATCAATTCGCTCGATCTATACGGAATTCAATTTTCTTGGCAACCTCACAAACATTCACCATCGATCTTAATTTAGCAAGGACAAAGAAAGGTATTCATGAAAAGGTCGACAAGTTTTCATTGCATTTTTTCCGGGTAGTTTTTCATAATTTTTTTTAGATATTTTCGGGATAAAATTTCAAACGAGGGGAGACGAGGGGAAGGAAGTGAAGCTGAAACAAATAGACTCGTGTTATTCCATCTGTGTAATTCTGAACGACTTTTGAAATGTAGGTAACCATTTATGTTTGTGTGAAAATATTTAGCTCCTTCGAATTTTAAAACTGCAATGTTATTTATATAATTGCGTTGTAAGTTGTCGAACTTAGAGCCTTATCTAGGTTTTGTCGCTCGATGAGATTTTCGATGTAGAAAGGAAAAGAAATAAAAAAATAAAAATACACGTTAAGAGGAGAAAATGAACATAATCGTAATAACAAACTTTGAAATGAGCCAGAGATTGATAAAAATAAGGATGCTGGTAATAAAGTGAATGGAACACGTTTCTAAGGCTTCTTCTTCTTGGTCTGTTCGAAGAAATTGTTTTTTTTTTCTTCTGAATTGAAAGTTAACGTACCATTTATGCATTTAGTTTTCGATTTAAAAAAAAAAACAAATAATTAAATCTAAAAAAGTTATACCTGTTGAATTCCAGGGTTTATAGCTCAGCTCAATCAATATGACGAATCATTCGATACAGCACGTATTATTTTCTAATCTATATTATTTTTTAATGCATAGAAAATAACAACTGCAGATGAATTATTCCCATTATACGTGATGGAAACATTTCACCAATTCCCTGGTTTTCCTGGATTATTTTTAGCTGGTGTTTTTAGCGCCGGATTAAGGTATAAAGTATATTCAGAGCCATTAGAGGCATTATAAAACAATAAATACTCATACTCTCTCTCGAGAAAATTCATTGATTTTTTTTTAACGAAAGAAATTTTTTTCAGCACAGTTTCCACAGGAGTCAATTCTTTAGCAGCCATTTGGATAAATGAACTAAAAAATGTACTTTTCACGAATGAAATATGGGAAAAAAGAAGCTCCTTAATTGCAAAAATACTATCGTTTTGTTTCGGTGTTTTGTCGTTTTTACTAGTTTTCTTGGTGCCTTACATGGGAGGACTAGCTCCGGTATATTTAACATTATTCAGTATTATTAGATTAAAATTTTTTAAAGTTTATTACCTCATAAAATTATTTTTTTTTTTAGGTGGCTATTTCATTATCTGGAATATTTACTGGATCGTTGTTCGGTATATTTTGTTTAGGA
Organism: Ferrisia virgata; assembly: GCA_900060175.1. Taxonomy (NCBI): domain Eukaryota; kingdom Metazoa; phylum Arthropoda; class Insecta; order Hemiptera; family Pseudococcidae; genus Ferrisia; species Ferrisia virgata. The sequence goes on along the minus strand of FIZR01020826.1, from coordinate 5,398 downwards.
ATGTTTATTCGCAGAGCTAATAATGTGGTGAGTATCATAAGGACGGAAGTTATTTGAAAAACAGTTTTCAAAACACCTCAGTATATTGAACACGGTTAAATTTCTTTTCAAGGGAGCTATTTCTGGACTATTAGGAAGTATTATTATTTTACTATGGATGGCTACCGGATCGGTTATATTCTCATCGCCTTCGAAGGAATCGTACCTAAAGCTCGATATTCCAATAAATGGTTGTACAGAGTATACAGCTATATCTACCACTTTAACACCTAGCACACAGTAAGTATTGCTCGATAATTTACTCGTGATAAAAATTTAATTGGTATCTATATATTTTAAATAAATGTTTTATTAACTTTCAGAACAATTATTCCATCTTCAAGTTTTTCATCTTTCTATAGGATATCATTTTTATGGTATCCAATGCTATCGTGTATATTGACAATAGGTATCGGGTACATGGTCAGTATTGCAACTGACTATACATCTAATGGTGACGATTCGAAAGCAACCAATGTGCAACGTAGTGGGAAAGTCAAGGACGTCGATGCAGTTTTATTAAAAGATAACGAAATGCACTGCATTAAACCACTTTTACGAAACGGATGTGATAAAGAATAAGAAAAACATCACATTATGGTATGGTATACCTGAATATGTGTGTGATACGTAACATAGCCATCTTCACGTACTTCAACATTTTGTTAATATTTTTTTACATTTATACGAGTAAATCTATAATACAGATTTTTACAGAGAATTAAATACTGCGATTTTATTCCATTTACCTACCTAAAGTAAAGTAAAAGTTATACCTAATTATGCACCCATTATTTTTTACACGCCCCAAGTAATAAAATTTTGGTTCGTATTTAAAATTAAAAAGCGACGAATAACGGCGTACCAGAACACTTCTTGGTCATGTACAACATCATGATTAATCTTTCAAGTTAAAAAAACTTCATTTCGAGTGTTTAGCGTCTGAAATGGAGTATTTTTTTGGCAATTTACGTCACTCAACTATTATTAGTTTATGATGACATTATCAGATTGATGATTTTGATTTCTTTATCGACTTAATTTTTGGATAAGCATTTCACATGTCCTGCGATAGTATCTATTTGACACATGACTAGTTATTAGGTAGGTAATATTTATTTTTATTAATTATCTATTGTTCTAACAATGAATGCAAAACGGTCAAAAACAACTCAATGATGGAAAAGAGATTTCTCAAAGTTCTGACGTCAATTTTAAATAAGATTTTACGAGAAAAATTTTTTTTAAAGCAGAACAATTTCTGAATTTTACTAAAAATTTTGCATTCATATTCATTGTGATGATATTCTAAACATACTCTCTGAATTTAAACAAGTTTGAAAAATTCCTAGTTATTTGTAGGTATGATATTCAGCATATGTAGAAAATATTCGATTAAAGGGGGAGAAGAGGGTTAATTCAATATCTGGGAAAGTTTGGGCTACCACGCCACTCCTAAAATCAATGTGTGAATGGAGCTGCCGTATAGTAGAACGAACCAAGGGGAAACTTTTTTCAAAAAATATGTAAGTTGAAAAAAAATTTAGGAAAAAATTTTAGTTCATGGATATGTATTATATTTATGTAAACATTTTAAGATAAAGTGCAAAAATCATTCATAATCATCTTTTACCGCAAGTATTTGATCAGAAATTTCGAATTAAATTTTTTTATTTTTTATTGTTTTTTATGTTTAAATTTTTAATTTTTTACTTCTTTTATTTTTTAATTTTTCCAATGTTTCAACTTTTTTAATTTTTAATTTTATTTTTTTTATTTTTTAATTTTTTTTGTTCGTTGATTATTTTTTATTTTAATTTTTAAACTTTTTTAAATAAACACATCCATGTCAAAATTTTAACATAAGGTGCAAAAATCATTCATCACCATTTTCGCAAGTTTTCAATCAAAAACTGCAAATTAAGAATCAAAACCTCACATTAAAAACGTTACGCAAAAAACTTCGCGTTTTCACAAAATGACCCCCCCCCCCAAACCCTCACATTAAAAACTTTACCCAAAAAACTTCGCGTTTTCCAAAAATGCCCCCCCCCCCCGCCGTAAGACATATCCTTGTCAAAAGTTTGAAAAATTCGCAATACTTTTTTCCTAATCAATGGTAGGGGTAAAAGGTGATTTTACAGTGCATAATTCAGACCATAAAATGCCACGTTTAACCCCCCCCCCCATCTAGGTGTCACATTTATGTACAAGAAATGAACCACAGCTCGCGTCCTCACATTTTTAGCGCTGTGAGGAGGTGCAATGAGGCTGAAAAGTATAAACCCCCAAAAGGCACATGTAGAATTCTTATTAAATCTCCATACCAAATTTCAGCTTTCCAGCTCAATTTCGAGAGGGGTTATATGAGAAACAAGCCCAAAAAAATAAGAAAAACTGACTGAAAAGCTTTATTTTTGGGCCTGTGAGGGGGTCAATGAGGCTGAAAAGTCGAAATTCCCAAAAGTTACATCTATCGCCTCCACCAAGCCTACATACCAAATGTCAATTTCTTAGTTCAATTTGGAGGTGAAATAGAGGGAAGAACAGGCCATATTCAAAATCAAAAAAGTGGAAAATCTTCATACCTCCCCACCTAATTGACCTATTAGGAAGCTGATTTTTAGATATGTTATACAACTTTGGGTTCTTTATCGTTTAGTTCAAAAAAGAACAATTTTTGTAATTTTAGTCCCTAAGCATCCGTTTCGTTAATTTTTGGCATCAATGAATTTTGTACCCTGTGGTCAACCCTACTCTAGAATATTAAATTCGCCCTTAATCTAAGCTTATATCCCAAATTTGATCGATTTTAATCGGTATCGAGCTGAGTAAATAATTTTTATTTAGAGGAGGGCGGAGGAAATAAAAATAAAAATAAATACTTGACATGGCCAAAAATGGTCGTAATTATCTTCTAAGACTCAAAAACGGATTTTGTCGTCCCCCCCCCCGCAACAACCAAAGTAAGTCGACAGACCGTAATAGCATGGTTTTCATTGACAATGTAACATAGTAGAAAATCAGACGCTAAAAAAATTCATTTTTAAATTTATCCAGCATAAAATTTTTTTATTTTTGAAAAAAAAGATGCTTCATTTTCGAGCTAAAAAGCTTACAGCTTGATCGTTAGATACGCTATAGATACCACAAAGTTAAATTTGATAGTCATGAATTTCTTAATAGGTACAAATCTTTAATCACGTGTAAATTCATATCAAAATCACGCAATAAAAATCTGCCTTAAACTTAATACTTAACTTGAAATTTTATACTACGGCTACGATATATAATCTTCGTAGAATCTATAACTATTAAACTGATATTTTGACTGGTTTATATCATTTCTCAAAAATTAAACGCTGCTGTTGGTTAACTATAAGTTAGGGAAAAAATTTTCTGTCTATTTAACATTAAAAAGATAAATACAAACGACCGATAACGCAACGTGCTTAAAAAAAAAATTGTGGATAAGTTTAAAAATCGTAAATATCGTCAAGTTTAGTTTCTACATTCATGTTGCTTCTATTGCTTGCGTGATTTAAAAAGAAACGTGTATAAGTAACTTGTCGTCGAGTGTTGATTATCGCGCCAAGTTACCTATAGAAATTTCGAGTGAGTTAAATAATTTTAATAAACGTTACACGTGTTTAGTGAACTCTACATGCCACACTTGGAATAGTTATAAATGCTTCCGTAAGTTAATTATCAATTATCTATTTTCTAAGGCGAAATGTAATTTAGAAATTAAATATAATAGCTATCTTTACTTACACGCGTAGGAAATAAAATCGTTGGAAAAACCAGTCGATCAGAAAATCCTTGTAGTTACCTTATTGTTTGAAAATTTATACCGAGTTGTAAATTTTTTTATATTTACTCATACCTATAATTTTTGATTATTTAAAACCAAATAAATTCCACAGCTTAAATGGCTAGAGAAATATCTATGTGATGACATAAAAGTAACACGAAATTACAAGATGAGAATTTATCAAATTGAGTAAACGACAATGTATGGTCTAAAAAAATTAGGCGCGATAAACTTGTCTGAATCAAGATTATCTACCTTCACAATCCATCACGAATATTATTTAGATGCCAAACTTCAATACATTTAATTATTTAGGTTCTCTTTTAACAGCATCGGATCAGTCTTAAATTACAATTTCTAATAAATCAACGATTCGGTACTAAAGGTCATTATCTTCGAATATACTTACTTCAAAAAAATTTTCTATATTATTCATTCGCTCGTGCAATGCATAAAGCATAGCACTGATATTCGCTAGCGTTGAAATAAATAGATAAAATTTTTCAAAGAATGTTATTAAACTTAGGTAGATAATAAATTCGGGTTTTTTTCTAATGTAAATATTACAGAATAAAAATAGGAATAATTTTATCAATGAAAGCTTCGAATAGTATTCGTTTCTATACTCTTATTTTTTGTTCGTACGAAACCGGTTTTTTTAAGCGAATGAATTTTTTATTATCGGAGTTCAGCAAGTGTACCAACCTGTTGAGTACATTTTGGTACGTTATAAACAGTTTGTATGTAGCTCTAAAACTAAATGCTTACATTTTTGGAGTTTAGCGCTAATAATGTCTGTAAGTTGTTTTGATGTACACGTAAACACTCGAAGTACTTTTTCAATACATTTTTTTGACTTTTAAAATTTACCAACCTGTTTAGAATTTCTATCCATTTTATCAATTATTTCAATATTTTTATTACAGAAAATGTCCGGTACTGAAAACGACAATCCGGCTTTTGTTTTAGAAGAAAAAAATACACCTACGAATTTAGTACAAGTAAACCATTACATTACCAGAAAATCATTGAGAATGCATTCTGCATACAACCCACCAGATATATAATTGAGAGATAAATTTATCCTAACATATTTTCTTTTATTTATAGTTGACACCAAATCTTAATAGGATTGAAAGCCGAGTAACCATTAAAGAAGACCTTGAAGTAAGTACAGGCAATTTTTTCTCGAGGTTCGAAATCAACGAACCAGAGACACACATACTGTATACTAAGTCAAACATAATCATAAGTTAAATTGGCTATGTCCGACATGACGTACCTATTTTTACTTGATTTCAATAAATTTCAAATATACCTATACTTATAATTATTTAACTGTCAATCATGAATTTGTCATGCTTAAAACTACAATGGGGCTTATCAAGAAACGCTTAAAAACACTCGAACTCGATAATCGTTGCGAAAAACAATGTAGGTAAGTAGTAAGTATAACTATTATAATGAGTGTGATAATTCTTCGTTGGGGCTAAAACCATTACAGGCTGCTGTAAAAAAAAAAAAAAAAAAAAAAAAATAGGGGGG